>VWYI01021638.1:0-87206 GCA_013399455.1 Anthoscopus minutus
TTCCAACACAGGATATTCTATGATTCTATTTCTATATTTATGGGAGATACAGTGAGAAGAAAATACAAAAGGTAGAGTCTAAAGGAACGAAAAAAAAATAGTTGAAGCTTGTTTATGTTTTCAATTAACTTGTTAAAAACCCTAAGCAAAACCTTCAAAAGATGCTGGAGGTATTTGATTAAAAACCATAAACCTACTGAAATGGAAAATGATACCATTCCTTTTTTAGGTGTACAACTTATCATTTTTTCCCAGTAAAGTACACAGGGAAAAAAAGAATTCCCTGTGATTAAAGCAAAATTTCCAGTGAGATTTTTGGTCTCCTCTGAAACTCTGAGTGATTTAACTGGAATCCAAGCTGGGTC
Organism: Anthoscopus minutus; assembly: GCA_013399455.1. Taxonomy (NCBI): domain Eukaryota; kingdom Metazoa; phylum Chordata; class Aves; order Passeriformes; family Paridae; genus Anthoscopus; species Anthoscopus minutus. The sequence goes on from VWYI01021638.1 coordinate 366, forward strand.
AAACTCTTTCCGTAGTTGTGACATTTTCTGGAGCTTTCCAAAGATATTTCATACCTATGCCAAGAAAAGGATAAAAGATGTTATTAAAAGCTTCTTTCTGGGTTTATGCAACAAATATAGTTTTGAAGTCCTTCATCATCTATTTTGGTAGTACACTTAATTAATTCTGGCTGAGAGTGCTCTCTATAAAAAATTTCTGCTCTCAAAGCAAAGATGCCACAACAAAAAAAGATCCAATTTATTCTCAGAGGGTTGTAAGAACTCAGAACTCCAGTTTGCAAAGGTCTGACAATCAGATTGTAGCTTTCTATCACATTACTGCTCATCACCTGTGTCAGTGTTGCTGAGTGATGCCCTTCCTTTATTCAGGGTGAACCTTTGATACTTAGGCTGAACAGTACAACAGGGATGAGGTCACACCTCACGAGGTGAAATTCATCCCAAACCAAAGGCAGACTTAATCAAAGTAATTTAGCTCCCTTCAGAGTGTCAAAGAGGGGACAGAGGCGCCCTTTGCCATCATTCATCTCATCCTAAACTGCAGTCCTAGGGTAAGAATGATTAACTCAGTCTGGGAAGTTTCCTGATGGGCTACTGTAAGTCATTCATGGGCCTGAGCCCTGAAATAATTCCCCAAACTGGTCTGCAGCCTGCAGGATGGATAAATTCCACCAGAAGAACTGTCAAACGGTTCTAATGCTCTGTTCACCAGCTGTCCCTTCAGTACTGTATTGAAGTGGACAAAAGTGACTTAATGCATTATTTCTGGCACATGTGAAGTTATTTCTTTATGTCTTCTACCCTGTTTTGTGTCCAAAATGCCTTCATTTCTGTCATATGGCAGATGCAGCCAAACATTTGAGAGGGGGTGTCTATCTGCCCAATAAACATGTACTGTCTCATCATGTATTGAAATTCTGTCTTTGGACTTATCTCTTCTCCTTTGTCCAGTTACAATGAGGAGAACAATGTTTTGTTTGTTCACCTTATGGCCAAAGTACTTAATCTTTGCCTGAGGCCATTCTTTTTCCCTAATATATTAGCAGGACCATTCTGTAAATATCACAAGACAAGTTCTGATATTTATCAACTTTCCTGTTAAAGATAAGGTTCACACAAGAAGAAGAGCTGACATATTAGGAAAGCTAACTAGAGAAAAAACTCTTCACTCTGGAACACAACACTACAGTGAGAGATGTAAAGCTTGATGAAGATGATGCAATCAGTATAAAATATTTTACATTGTGCAGAAGGTCAAGCCATGTAATCATGTACCCCTCAGGTCTCAAAATCCATGTCTAAAGTCTGATTATTTTTTTCTATTGGAATTGTATCTCTCTAGAAGTGATTAAGATGCCAAACTAATTGAAGTTTAGGATAATCAAGGAGTTTTAGTTGTTATGGAAATAGAAGTAGACCATATTAGATAAAAGTGATTGTAGTATCTTGAAGGAATTTACTCTCAGAAGGAAAGAGAAGTGAAAAACAGCGAGCCACCAGGAATATGAGAGAGCAGGCACTTAACTGTGTTAAAGACCTTTCTGTGTCAATCACACGGTCATAGCTGCACAATCCTAGAGAAAACTAATTTTGTGAGTCCTGGATTATTATTTTGTTTGTAATTGCTATTTATTATTTCTGTAATTATTGCAGTCCTGGTCTTTATGGAAAGAATATACACTTTTTAAAATATGGAAATATTAGAGACTTAGTTTAATTTATTTTAAGTTTCTGAAGGTCCAGAAGGCAACTAGTAAGAAAAGCAATTAATCTTATCTCTGAATTCAGCTCAGATTCCCTGTGAAGAAGGTCAGAAATATCTGATAATCTCTGATAATCTAGTATATGTGTAATTTCTTTCTGCCAAGAGAAAAATTAGCCTCGAGAAGATTTGTGCATCTTTAAGTCAGTAATTGGCTAATGATTGTCTAAACATACTGATACTGAGGTGCACAGGGGTGCCAAGAACTGGTCTCATATTGTTCTTTTTCAAAGGGAACACATCCCTACACTTCTGCAAGGACAGGGAAATCATCTGCTCATGGGCTAGCATCCTGGTGGGATTCTAAGCAATTTCCAGCCTCAGCTTCAGAACGAGGGCACCTAGAAACCATCCTTCCTTATCTTGCACACTCTATCCTTTTCTGCCCTTACCCATGTGTCTCTGAAGTATATTCTCCCTATTTGTCTTTCCTCCCTTTATTACATCCTAATAAACTTGTAGAAAATAAGTTTCTACGGTGCACTGAACCAACAAAAATAAAAGACATATCCAGCCTCCTATCATTTTTTCCTGTCTGAGATCTCAGAGCAGCACAGAATTCACAAATACACCTGAAAGATGGACTTCAGCTTCAACCATCTTTTCTAACCAAAGAACTGAAATACTGATGAAGAGTAGAAACCATTTAAGGTTAAAATATGTACTGTAAATCAGACACCAACAGATGACCCCAAATTGGATATACAGCTGAATTAATTTTGGTTTCATGTGACGTCACTGTGGCCCATTGTGTGAGTTATGGCTTTGCATTCAGTCTGGGACTATCTATTATCTAATATGTCTTACTTGATTTTAAGTTTCAGGAAGTCAAATTGACCATATATACTTGCTTGTGTCAGTAGCTAATTTTAGGTAGCTAGTCTAATTGAAGATGTTATGCTCCTTTAGCTTGTCAAATAGAAATCCACATTTTCTGATTAAGGTGATTCATTTATATCAGATTTGACTTGACAGGACTGACAATGTGTAATATAGAACACAAGGATGACAGGGTTCTCCATCTCCTCTGTCATATTTCATTACAAATTTTCAAGTCAAGGCTGTGGCTTCAGTTTCTTACCTGAGATATGATAAGATTTGAGAAGTACTGCAGCCGCATATGGCCAACACAATCTGTTCCCACAGCTGGCAGTGTGCTTTCAGAAGGGTGACAAGCTAAACTGCATCCTTACATTTGTAACAATTATACATAATTGGTTTTGTGACATTTTGGTATGACTGAAAAATTACTGAGAAAAACTTGAAGAGAAAGAGAAAATCCTTGAAAGAAAGTTTAAAAAACTTTAAATGATGCAAAATAGCAAAAATCTTTTGGGGAGGGGAAGCATACAAGGAACGTTATTGCTCACTAACACATCAGCTGGTGGAAGGGAGAATGTTTTAGATGGTGAACATGGAGCAGTATCTGGAACTTGAAAAATATGTCGAGAAATAAAAGTACAGCACCAAATAAAAGAGTATCAATAGTTTCAGCACAGAGAAAAAAGAGCAAAAAGCCGTAGATAATAGAAAAGTTGTCCACAGCTGTATCCATGGAGAAGGAACACATATAAGCACATCCACAGCAAGGAGCTGTGTGTCAGAGATGCAGAGGGTGGCCTGTCAGGCCATAGCCTCTCACATTCAGGGACACAGGAAACAAAGGAAGAATCTCACCAAGACTACAGATGATATAAAATATGTGGCATTAAGTGCAAAATTGTGTATCCTGTTGCCTCTATAGGTTAAATGCCTTGCATACATACAGTGCACCTTGAACACTCAATTTCCTGTGCCACAGCAGCATCCTTCCTTAACAGTGTTGGCAATCTCACTGCCCTCCTGGTAACTGTGGTAAAGGCAGGACTTCACCTGCTGGAACAGTTCAATCTGCACAGCCAATCCTGCCTCTCCTGGCCCACTGGTGCTACCAAACTCCCTCCAGAGCTGCACATATACAGCTGTCCCTGACTCATAGCACCACTCAGCTTGGATAAACTCTTGAAACCCATCTGGACCAATCTCCTGCTCAAATTAGGTTCAACACTGAGTTCGGGTTTCTAGGGGCTTTGCACAACTCGGTCTTTGAAGGAAGAACCATCTCCAAGGACAGAGATCTACAACATTTAAAATGTCCACATTCAAGCCCTGTCTCCCTTCTGTTGTAAGAATTCACTTCAAGCCCTTCCCTACTCCCTGTAAACCTGGGTGTGCTTTCCCATGCTTACTCAACCCTCCTCATACTACAGTACGATAAGAGAGAACAGAGAAATCAGAAATTAAATGGACCTCAGTCAAGGTGAAGGTTATATTCAAAAAGTAGTAATACTGCTACAGCCTCGATGGATAAAAGCAAGGCAAGGTGCTAAAGACAAATCTTTTCCTAAAACCAACTGAAATGTCATGGAAGATAAATGAACATTGGTATTTCCTGCCAACCAATATACATATATATGCATATATATATAATATTATTTATGTATTTATATATATAATATATTTATAATATGTGTCCTTCAAAAATCGGACACTTGTTTGAGATTCTTTGTTCTTTATGCATAATTTTGTACTTCCATCTTTGCAATTTTGCAGTTGCAATGTTGTTGTAGCTTAACTGGGTCATTCCACAGCTGCAGGATGATGTCCAGAGAGGTTATAGCCACTTGTGTTAAGCATGAGAAATTTAACAAGATGGGTCTCTGCTTGGTTAAACTCAGGAATCCATCTATTGCACCAACACAGGAACCAACTCAGCTTAATCCAGAGAACCCCAAACAGGGGCAGGGTGGAGGATTTATAGAGGAAGGGTGGAGTGTTACTATTCCCAGGTTTATAGGACACATTTCCCTCAAGGCAGAGGGGGAGTCCACTCTTACTGGGACTTAAAGCCACATCTCTTATTTTAACAATACCTGTCTAAAGATCAAATCCCTGCCTCTTTGGGTGGGGGCAATCAACACTTGATGTAAGGAAATTTTCTGCAGGTGTACTGCATTAAATAACTATTTCTGAAACACGGGAGAGAATCTTGGTGTTTTGTGGCCAGGGAAAATATAAATAATAACTGAAAAAAGTTTGAAGTGCACTTAAAACTGATAAATTCTTGAAAATGAAGGACACCTATACCACATTCTCCAAGTAATGTGGAGATTGCAGAAGATACAGGAAGCAGCTAGTGGGGATCTATTTTTTGAAAAGAAATTAAAGCTTTTTTGGTCTTACCTCTTTTTCCAAATAGTAAAATTTACTACCCATTCTCCCCATCCTTAATTTTTGAAGAGAAGTTAAAGAAAAGATGAAAAATATTTATTTTATATTGTATGAATGTCATTTTTCAATGAAAAAATGTTCATATTCCACACAGATATTTCAGTTAGCATATTAGTGCTAGTATTTTTGAATAGTAATAAAGATCTAGAGGTGACTTAAATGAAATTAGCAACAAACTTGAGCTGAGCTTCTATTTCTTCATAAATATAGCAAAACGTTGCCTCTGTTTTTTGTGAGTAATATATGTGATGGTACACATAAAACTATAAATATAAATACAAGAATAGTACAAGTTGTGTGGAAAAACAGAGAGCTGTGTTTTGATGGGTCAAGTACAAGTGGAATCCACTGTTCGGGAATCCATAGAGGAGGATCAGGGTAGGTTTGACATTGTGTTCCACTGTTGCCAAACAAAAGATGCTCCCCTTTTATAAATCCTTGTTAAAAGGTCTTTTTCCAAAGAGCTATGATTCAGCCATAAGAGCACTTCTCCTGTTACCTGCTCTCAGCTTGTCTAATCAGGGTCCTTGTAGTTTGAGTGGCAAGGCCAGTCCAATTTTATTCCTCCATAAAAATATAGCACAGGTAGAATTATACCAATGTCATCATTGATGTTACCCTTTCATCAGTTTCTTGTTCTTGTTTCTTTTTTGACCATTAAGTAAAATCTGGCATCTCAGTATATATTGTATCTTTGGCACAGATTGCATTTATTTCAGAATTCCTGAGACAACCATGTAAGCAGTGATCATATGCCTTTCACATACACCACTATGGTAGTTGATACAGGTTTGGAGGTGAAGATTATGGAACCAGAAAGTTTATGGTAATAATAGATCTCTTTCTCTTCATTACATGAGGCATTCTAATTCATGTGATGTTCCTTCTCCAGTGGAGAACTGCAGCAGATTGCCCATTTTTGAGCTCAGTATTAATTATGCTTACTAGTGATTCTGTAGTTGAAGGTCCCATGACAAACTCCTATTTTATTTTTAGGGGTTCATAATTCATCTTTAAAATCCCACTTTGGACTGAAATATGTCACCACTATCTAACACCAACTTATCTGACCCAGCAGTAATATATGATAGATAGGGAAGGAAGAAGATGCACTTTGAATAATTCAAGGTGATTATCTCATGTGCAAAATCATTCTTTTCATGTGCATGTCATCAGAATGGTCATATAACTTTGCACCTGGCATTGACAGGCTGTATCTCATGATAGCACTATGTCAATAAACACAGGCTGGGTCTTCTAATCTACTTTTTCTTCCTGACACAATTTGCATAACAAGAATTGAATTAGGTGTTTTTTGAAAGTCAACAGAAAATGAGGAAAAAGCTAAATTTATCAGCCTGCAGACATTCTATGTGTTAGGATACATAGCAGCAAGACTTTTACTAGGAACCTTAAATTGTATGTCACCAAAGGAGAAATAATCTCCTTCGATTCTTGTATAATGGTATTTTGTGAATTATGCAGTTATTTGATTTCAGAGCAGAGTTACAATTTTAGAGGACAGGTGTGTGCATCATAAGGCCTGACACTAATGAATCTTTATCTCAACAAAATCATTGGACTTAGTACTCTCTTTCCAAACTATAGTCAGCTCAAAATTGAATATCAACTTCTTTCTGCCAAAGAAAACAAGTAAATTCTAAATCAATGGAGCTTGTAGCTGTCAAAGTAGAGTCATCAGAATAATGATTAAGCTGCCTTTTGTAAAAAGGACATTAAGCTTCTACTTAATCCATCTCCATCCCAAGGGATTATGAGTTAGTGCCCCTTTCCCCTGCCCCCAGTCCTAGTAGTGATGGGGAGCAGACCACGTGTTCACTCAGAGTTGTGAACCATTAACCCAACATAAGATCTACCAGACTAAAATCTATGAGACTCTCCATATTTTGTTTGTATACTCCCCTATGCTTATCTGCTAGCCTTCCCAAAGATTTCTATTGTACACCAGGAAAAGCCCTCCAAAACATGCAAGGATGGAAATATGGATGTAGTTATAAGAGTGGAAATGACCACACTACAGATAAGTAGAGCTCTTTTCTCCTCTAGAAACTATTGCAATGTAGTTTTGGTTCTCCATTTACTAACTTTTGCTTCACTGAAAATGATGTAATGCTTTAGAATAATTTAAACTCAGAACTAAAGTAGTTGCAAGACTGCTGCTATATCCATCTCTTTCCCACATTTTCCTATCTTCACTTCTATCATTTTTTTTCATAATAGTGGACAGAAATACTTCAGTTGAAATATTATAGTGTATATATTTGCTGACCATTTGACATTGATCTGCCTTTGTATGTAGTGCACCATGTATTTTGCTCATTACAGAGCACAGCTGTTTGCACCTTCCCTTAATCTGTACATTCCGCATATTCTTCCTGGGTAATTTTTTTTTAAGACATTCTTTGCTCTGATGAACTAGACCATCAACAATAGATTTTTCATTTGGATATAGACTTACAGGATAGCTCTATAACTGAGATATGGCACAGTACACTTCACTTCCAAAGATTTCTGTACCCCAACTAATTCCAATGGATTAGAGCACTAACATTTTAAATATATTCTTGTAGTATCAGTCTTCAAATAGATGTATTATGAGGAGGACCTCCCAGAGGAAAATTAATGGTAGAAATTTTCCTAGCTGTTAAGAAACACCAGGGAAGGCAGTAAAAATCTCAGCCAGGCACTGTATTTTTTAAAATATATGGACAAAAACTATCTTAAAAAAGATTCTACAGACTGTGCAGTCTGTTGCAGCCAAATGCAATGCTTATTATTTCGTGGCTTCTACTTGAACCAGTATGATTCTCATAACATTTTGTTTGGAATTTAACTTGAAATGCCTCAAGACTATTGAGGAATATTTAAAGAAAATAATTTTAGCATGTAACTGAGGATACAATAATCTTCTTTATGGAGAGAGAATTATGTATTGTCAGTAAAATGTGTTTGGTTTTTCATAAATGTTTTCATTTCAAAAATAATTCCTAACTGGTGTTGAAAATATAATTTTAAAAGTATGCAGATTAGTACACTCCAATAGCATCTTCCTGAAATTATTCCACTGTCTCTTTTTGTAAAGTCCTGATTTAAATACCTTGTGTATTCCCTACTGTTATTGGATGATGTACAGAATACAGTTTCAAAAGCTGACAAGATGTACTTAATTGTTTGAAATTGTACATTTTTCTCATTAATAAAAATAGTAGATATTCCTCATTAATAAAAATAGTAGAAATAACTACTATCATATTCAAAATGATCAGTGTAAATTATTGTCAAAACATATTTAAAAATATTTTAAATTCTTCCAAGATCCTGATTAAACTTAAGAATCACAAATTAATTAACATTTTAAGCTTCCCTTCACCACCTAAATCTGAAAGGTATGCCTCATTTACTCATTCTCATAAGGATGAATTTAAATTTCTCATTAAAAGTTATCAGAAACACCGAACAGGATTTAAAAAATCCCTTTAAGAGTCTACCATCTCTCTCAGGCACAACACTGGAAACTCCTGTGTATTTTGAAGTTGATTTGTGCTTTTCAAAGATGGACTAAATATATGAAAAGTCACTGCTAAAATACAGCTAGATGTAAAATGAACAGATGTATTGTGACTTTTGTAAGGGACAGCTGATAGCGTCACTATGGCTTTAATACAGTCCTCTGATGTTTCTGGTTTTCTATTAGATGAATACTATGTGGAAAAAACAGCAATAGCAAGGAAATTCACCACTGCTGTCATAAGACAGCTCTAGTTTCCTCAGCAATTCTGCACACAGAATGAAGAATCACTGCTTGGGTGCAGTGGATGTTCTGGTTTAATGAAGCTGGTAAGGGGAAGGCAAGAAGCTTCCTTTAGCAGTACTTGTGTTCTGACTGGCTGTGTCTCTTACATGTTTTGCTTTTAGGGAAATTGTCTCCATCTAATTTTGTTCAATGTCATTTTATCAAAGCTCTTATTTGAGAAACTTGTTGAGAAAATGAGAAGTGATGAAGTAGTCCAGGGAGGTAATGCCAGAGCGCACAGCAGATTCTGAAGTGAAGCCCTGGCTTCCTAATTGTTATTATGTTTACAAGGACGCCCTTAAAAGAAAAATGAATGCCTTGTTTCACACCTGCTGTAAAAGGTGCTGCAACTCTGAGCTTGCTTAAATCATTCTTCCTGCAGCAAACTACAGAATGAAACTCAGGCCATTTAATTTCCAAATACCAGTAATTAAAATGAGTCACATCATCAGAGTTTGGCAGGGCTACAGCTTTCTTTTATTTTTTCATTTTCACATAAATTTCAGCGAAGGTCAGATTTGTTGGGGGAGAAGAAGAACCTGCCTGCTTTTGTGCTCACAGGAGGTTAAAATATGACTTGTTCACAGTGTCCCTCATAGTTCAGGACTTAATGGTCCTTGACGGGGATAACCTAGAAGTTAATTTTACTTTGTGTCCCAAAAGCAGTCATTGTCACTATAATCCTTCTTGCAGGCTGAAGGGTATCTTCACCACCTGATCAGACTTTCAATAGCAATTGATGAGCAATATCATCAGCCAAGAAGCACTTTCCTGGTGTTTTCTGGCAAAAGAAAAAAAGGAAAGAGTTGTGCTAGTAGGCCTTTTCGTAAGTGTAATCCTTTACAGTGCTCCTTACTTTAAATGTGAGATTTTGCTATTTGTAAAACTCAGAGTCAAGTACTGCAAAATGAGAAACTGCTTCCTCTTTGTTTTCCTTCGTGTTGTTTGAGGCCTGCCAGGGAGGGTGAGTACATAATGGAGATATACACCCTCTTTCCAGATTTTTTTATCCGTAGAAAAGGGATACTTGAAGCCAAAGACCAGCACTATCAGGGAGACTTCTTCTCTAACTTCCTGACAGCAAAGTGTCCCAAAGAAACCTCAAAATAAATTGATTTCCTGACTGATAATCTCTAAATAAGCCAGTTTGGATAACTCATCTTTGAAACACACATACACACATGATTTCTCATGTATCTAAACTTTTCCAGATTCAGGAGTGCTATACATGGTAGGCAGAGCTTTGGCAGAAGAGCTGCCCTCCAGCCCTGTTTAAAGTCACTCTTCTAAGACCCAAGCAATAAATCTTCTCAAGTCAACAGTTGTAAAAGTATTTTAACATAACAGAATGGGTTTTTTTCTTCCCAGACTTCTGCACTAAAACTGAAAAATCTGATGTTTAATTCTGTACTCAGAATTCTATGCTATAAAGGATTTCCTCTACTGGAATCAACTTCAAAAGCACTGGCTTCAGGACAGCTCTGACATTGCAGTGGCAGGGCATTTGTCTCTACAAAACTGCACTAAATGATGTCAAGTAATGGAAAAAGAAAACTTTGCTGTGTGATTGATTCTATATGTGATTCTATCAAATTCTGTGGAGATTAGACAAACTCACTTAAATTGTTTGAGTTATTGAAAACAACTCCTATATCCAAATTTCTCTAATTGCGGAAGTATTGCTTCAATAGCAACTATGATCTTAATCTTATTTTTCAAAAAATTGATTTTTTTTTACCTCAGTGAAGACGTTAACAAGATAATTTTATTTATTCCTATGAATGCTACTTTCTGTTGAGAAGATTTACTGGGTACTTCGAAGGGTCTAGTCATTCTAATGGTTCTTCAAGGGCATGTGGCTCCAGAAGCATCTCTGTGAGCAAGCTAAGATATTTATTGGATATGTCAAAATTAAAAATCACGTTGAAAATTGTTTCAATTCTATTTCCAGAGAAGTCAATCTGACTTCTTTCTCCTAGAAGGGCCAGTTTTGCCTACTTAAACAGGTTGGTAAGACTGACTTTTGGATTTCAGCAGAGCCCCTGAAAACAGCAGATCATCTGCACAAAGTGTAAATTGGTGCTGTGGCTGACAGCTCTACCCTACCCATTTCTAGACCAATTGTAAACCAATCCTAAACATCCTTTGGCATTTGCCCATCTGGCAAATTTTGCACTTTAGGAATTGAAAGAACATGAGAATTATCTGTTTTTAAAAGATGTTAAATGTTAGATAAAAATAAATTATAAATATATCTGCAAATGGGTGAAATAGTTTTTAATACACTGTATGCTAGAAATTTTTATCACAGCTGATGTCATTAGAATTAAAGCTACATTGTTTTGTATAACTAATAGTAAACACTCCAAACACAGTTCAGATTGTTTTCTGTTACAGCAGAAAGTTTAGTTTCATGTAACAGTCTCCTAACTATGATAAAACCTTCTGGCCTTGAAAGATAAAAAAATATGGGTTTTGATCCATGTTACCCTTAGTAACTGATAACATCACTTTATGAGTATTAGTGACTGGAAAGGTGAAAACTGTTTGTGTGTGCAAGGGGAAATAGGCAACTATTTTCCAATTTTATGAAAATGGAATCTTCCTTACTTTGATCAATTGGTATGGTGGGCATCAGCCTCTCTCAATAAGCATCAAGTTACTTTTCAACCATCATATGCAGTTAGAACTGGTTTTAAATATGAAGAGTAAGAAAGCAAAATAATTTATTTTTATACATAGCAAATAGTACTTGAATAGTCAGCCATAAGGAAAATTTACTTCACTGACACTGCTCACAAGAGTGAAGATTATTCAGTTTCACAGGCCCTGTCCTTGAATTATTTTTCACTAGAGTCATCTCTTGTAGAAGATTAATACAAAGAAGCATTTAGCAGTACTAGGAATGATCAAGCATATTCCCTAAGCTGAAATTTCATAGTAGTGATAATCACAGACTAAAGGTAAAAAGAAAAAAATACGTAAAATAATCCCCAAGGATGCATATAAGCAACACAGAGACCATTATCATCCTCTTTGACCTTGCCTACTAATTCCAGTTTGGGTGCAGTTGAACAATATAAATTTCTAATTCTATTTGCCCTTCTGAACACAGAATTAATACCATTATTAAAGCATTAACAGAGTAGAATGTACTGGGTGTTAAAATTGAAATGTGACCTGGTTTGATCTGAAATAAATATATGCTTCTGAGGCGTAGGAATTCTTATGTGGTTTCTATGACGCCAGGCTGCTCATGGGATAAATGGTTTATTATCAAGGTAGAGGATAGAGGGAGAGAGAATGGAAAGACCACGAGGGAGGGGGACTGGGAGTGAGAGGTGGGAGAAGAGAGATAGGAAAAGGCCAAAGAGGCCCAGCAAAAGAGGCCAGTGTTCTTGTTGCAATACATTATATCTCTTTTTATAATGACTATTCTAGTTTACATTAACCAACCGATACATGACATGAAATCTGGTTTTATGTATAGCCTATAGAAGTGACTCTATTATCATACTGAATTCACATTCCTCAGATTCTTCTTTGTCTGGCCAAGTTATCACCAATCAACATTGGTAAATTATATCTCAAAACTGGCTTTTATCTCTATTTAGACCAGGGATTTCATATTCTCAGAATCTTTTGCTCAGCTGTCATGTTTATAAGGTTTCCCTATTCTAGTTTCTCCAACATCGAGGTAGTGCTCATCTCTGGGGTTTAACCCCTCCCAGCACACACCAGACATAGCCTGATCCCACAGCTCAGCGTTCCTGCTCACTCCCCTGCAGCTGTAGGGGTTTTATGGCTGGGAGCAGGCTCGGGGTCCTGCGTTAACACGGAGCGCACTCAGCAGCAGTCACACCGACAAGGGTGACTGCAGGGCTGGGAATTCCTCACAGCTCCATCATTCCTGTGCCAGGCTGCAGCCTCCCAGTGTCCCAAGAGCTGCTCTGGGCTCACTTTCAGCCCGTGGGGCACCTACAGGTGGGTCATCCTGTAAAATTGAAGGAGCTCACCAAGAACAGGATGATAGGTGAGTTTAGCCCCTTGTTGCACAACATTTCAAAAGCTATTTAAAGTGAAAAAGAGGGAAAATTCAAGTATTTTTCCAGTACATGCTGGATGCTCCTCAATTTCTCCTCTTTTCTCCGTTAGGCTCTCATTAAAACAGGTGCTTCTGTGATGTCCTGGTAGCTGTCTGCCAGTGGGTGTCAGAGCTCCTCTGAAGGAGACTTTCCCCAAGAGCACCCTCAGGCCCTGTCAGGTGTGAATCCTCTGCTGTCTGCTAAAGTGAGGTCACATTGCTATCTTCTCTTAACACTTCTTCACAAGTTATTTATAGGAAACTAATTGTCTTTGAGATGTCTGTCCCCTGACAAATTTAGATACAATTTGCCAGTGAACTGAACACCATCATTAATTGACATATGAGGGTATATAGGTGTTGTACAAAGAAGGTACAAGCCCTAGGAAACCAAGCTAAAAAAAATTAAAAAGCGAGATCATGGAATGATGAACAGAAGTGAAGGGGGCATGTTTTTCCTTTTAAAACAAGACTTAAAAGATTGATGATAAAAAGAAGGTATGGGCCAGTTATACAACAGAATGAGGAAAACAGGGGGCCAACTAAACCTTACTGTTTTGAAGGGAAAGAGGCCCCTTTAAGAAAACACAAGGTAATAAATTCAAAATCGAATTTACTTGAAGTAAATGACTTAAATTTTTAAAATACTTCAACATGCCAAGGACAGCATTTGCAATTGCCATAGCTGAGATGGCAATTACAGTAATTATTCATCTTAATAATTTGGACAATAAAATAAGTGCCTGATCCAAAAGTCAATCTTTTCACCATATTATAAGCTCATATTAGTTGTGTTACAGAACAAAGCACTGGAGCTTCACCTGAAGCTCGCTGTGTGCTGAGCCCAGCACACTGGTAAGGATGGGGAGAGCTGTGCCCTGCCTTGCTTTGCAGTTCCTCTCCCTCACCTGCCACCCTAAGAGACAGCAATACTCAATAGTAAATTTTAGGAAACATCTCATTTTTATTCGTAACAGCAGGTACATCCTGCTACTCTATCATCTGCTGCATTGCTTAGTAAAGAATTCAAAGGATTTGAAATAAGCAGCACTTCTCCTTTGCAAGAAAAAACAGCTAGGTTTGACTGCTGAAACCATAAATATTGATTATTCTTGGAACTACAACTTCTTCATTTTATTATGGACGATTTTTGAGGTTTATTATGGATAACACATACTGCCAAAGACAGCAGAGAAATATCATTCAAATATCCTCTAGGAAAGGTGCATTTTGGAAAAGTCATCATAGTATTTTGACTGGCCTCTACGATGTTCTCATATTTACACTAGGATTGGTATTATCTTATTTCATGCTTCATTTTGACCTTGTTCACCTAGATACCACGAAAGCAAGCTTATTATTTTGCCCTCTGACAAATATGCTAAGGCCATTACTGAATCAATCACAAGTACAAACAGGACTCCTTCAAATGAAATTGTCTTTAAACAAATTGTGATTCTTCAGTATATTGTGGTATTTGTTTTATGCTTCTGCACTGAGCTCTCAGTTTTATGCAATCTGCTGTTTGTTAGTCTCCTGTGATCTTCCCAACTTTGCTGTTTAGTGCCTGAAGGAACAAATAAAGTGACCTTTGTATTCCAGTCTTCAAATTCATCCAACCCAGGGTGTACCTAGACAAAAGTCTAAATATAGTTTAAATTACTTGTGGTGTTACAGAAAAACTTTCTTGAGAAGCATGAAATTGTATGAAGTACCTCAAAAATCCCAAAAATTATTTTTACATTGCAATAAAGGGCTCTTTCACATTTTATATGTACAAGGGAGAAAAAAGAGGTTATTTTTCCACAGGCTGAAAATTTATAATTGTTGTGGTTTTATGTAATTTTTGTTCCTAGTTTCTTTACAAGAACTTAAAACTGTAAAACTGAGGGTTCCTGAAATAATACCCTCAATGCTTTTAAAAGAGTTAATTTACTCCTTAGATAAATGTATAAATTCATCTGCTGGTTTACCTTTATTACCCATCTAATCCCTATCATTTGAAGCATCTCAAAATATTTATGTATTAATTCCCAAAACATTCTGTGAGCTACAGAGCGCTATTATTTTCATTCTACAAGAGTTTCAGGGCATAGAAATGTGTTTCAAAGCAAGCAACTGAAAGAGCCTACAAATCACAGGCTAGCTCAGTGCCTTAAATATTTGTATCTCTATGAATTTTTGTCATCTCTTAAGATGAATAAAAATTGTGAAGCTGAGCAGACAAAAAAAATCAGTGGATTAACACTGTTATCTATTCGGCTTTGGTATTACTAGTAATTCTTTTCTGGTTAATCTTGTAAGAAACAGGAGACAGTGAAAACTGAAAATCTTAGCATAAGTGATAGAATGGGCCAATAGTTTTTATTAACCTTTTATATTTTACAAACCTTTTATATTTTGCTCACAGTTTAAATAAATGCAAATGTTATTCTGAAGGAATTTTAAGGTAAAGAATTAAATAAATAATTTTTTTAAAAAAAAAGGAAAGACAATTTAACTTCAATTTCTCTTCTTTTCTAGCTTCTTTTGTCTTCCAGTACTAAGACACTCAGAGGCTGCCATTAATCCACCATAATATGTGTAAGATGTGTAACTATTGACATGAAGAACACCAATAGTCTGTGTGTGCTTCTGTTCAGCTTCATTCAGGATGGAATTGTAAGACTAGGATTTCTCTGCAGTTCACAAAATCAGTGTTGGACTTCAGTTTAATAACAGACAAGAAATTAAAGAAATTTGTGGAGTGAATAGCTAATTAATATCTTTCTGCTGAAACTTTTATTCATGGAAAATGTATGATAAATGCAAGCAACCAAATGTGAATCTGGATTTCAAGTCTCAATCTGATGGATTTCAACATGGGACCAAGGTCCTCAGATAACATAAGGCAGCTTTTCTTACCCCAGCTCCAGTGCATAGTTCCAGCTTAAGGAATTTTTTTCCATAAAATTTTATTTATTTTTTTATTTGGACAATTTGAATTGTTTGCACTCTTAGGTACAGCTTTGACTTTAAGCACGCACAAAATTCAGGAGCTTTGGACCTTGGAAAAAGAGAAGCAATTTTGGTTCTGCCTTTGACCACACCTCTCAAAAAGACATAGCTAGATCAGCAAAAGAAAAAAAAAACCAAAACCAAAACACACATCTGGGAGGGAATAACAGTGCAGTGTGACCCACAGTGTGTTATCTCAGAAAAATGCATCCCACTCATGCGGTGACATCACGGGCACATCCAGCACCTTTTGGAATGTGCACAGATCCTCTGCCCTTTGCCTTGGTGTGCTGCAAGGAAGGAGACAGATATCAAAATGTGCCTCGTCCTGGGCACTGGGTTCTTTCTTGCTTGCTTGTTTCTGCTGTGTATACTTTGAAATTAGGGAGTCACTTCACAGACTTTTCCAGAAGGCTGCAGGATAGACCTTCAAATCCAGAGCTGCATTGAAGCATGTTACAGATTTCCATGGGAGGCAAAAGGGATGAAGTTAAACAACTTTTAAGTTGGTTCACCTGGTCAAATTCCACAGAAAAATGGCCAATATCAGAAGGTGTACATGGGTACTACATCTAACTCATCATAACTGCCAAAGACTTCTTAATAACTTACACAAAGTTAGAGAACATATATAATATTTTAAGCACTTGAGAGAAAGAAAGAACACAGGTTTTTCATTACATAACTTGTTGTGGAAGTTCACCTGCATATTGCACTTCCAAGATCTGGTCCCACAAAACTGACATGACATGAAATAATATTGCCCTGTTCCTTTATATCCCTGATGAGAAAAATAAGTCAATCCTAAAGCCCAGCAGTCAATCCTGCTGCCAAATCCTCTCAAGAAATCTTTTCCAGGCAAATGACTCACAAGAAAAACAGAAAAAAAGTAATAATGAAATGCCAAAAATGCTTCAAATCATCACTGGTAAGGAATATGTTTCTAGGACAGGATGACCCAACAACCACCCTTATTTAGAACTGCATAAATTACAAATTACTCTGCAAACACTCTTCAAGAGAGTTCTCATCCCAAAGAGTTTGCTGGCGAAGAGCAATTTATTTCTGAATAACAACAACAACAAGATAATTTGGTCAAACCTATGACATTGCTATAATTAAATTCATAATTCTCACAAAAGGCACACCTCTTTTATAGGTAATTACTTAAGGAGTTGAAAAACGTTCATTAAAACACTTTGATTGCTGAGGGATGATACTCATTAAATTATTTTCTCCTTCATTTTCTTCTTTTCTACAGTTTTCATATTTTGCAATAGCATGAAACAAAACAATCTGGACTACCTAGATAGATTTTGTTTTCCTAAAGACTTGAGTTGTAATAAGATTGAAGAGCAATGGAATATGAACATTTTTATGCTTTTCCTGAAGTTTAAATTAAGATTTCTGTTTTGTTCATTTTACAAAAGTCTGTTCGTGTTCAGTAGAGCAAACACGTTACTTAAGAGAGTCAGATACACATGAGATAGAGCTGTGAGTGCCACCCTAACAGAACATTAATCTTACACATATAAGGGATTTGTGGGTTTTCCCACAAAACAGTCTGAAAAAAATGATATTACTGGGTTTTTTTCATTATTATTTTCATGCCCAGAGGACCAAGCTGGCAAGAGTTTTACAAAAATGTATTCTGGAAAGTTCCTTTCTTGTAAAGATTACAATTTAAGTAGGAAAGAGAGAAATTAGAAGGAGAGGTCTGACAATAGAGACATTATCCAGAGTTCTGCAGAATTTTTTAGTGTTTAATTAGTATATTTATTGACATCTAATCCAAACAGCAAGTCTGTTCTAAAATCAGGAACAATAATGATTAAATCTTGTATTTGAAATTTCACTGAACACTGAGAAGCAACTAAATTTTTTGTTTTGTTTTGTTTGTTTGTTTTTGTTGTGCGTGTGCATGAGATATGTCCAAACAGGCTGAGTCTTACAGAATAGCATGTGGGACTCTTTGGGGGTGTTTTTGAAATGTCATGTTTCATGTAATTTCTACTCTTGCATTTCTTGGCCCTGGGAGCACAACCTGCATGACCCAAATCAGAAATAATACCTTGGAATTATAACATATGTGAGCCACAGACATAAACATAACATCTTTGATACCGTGACATGTCAATCACTGTTAATGGAATTTAAAAACGTTTAAAGAGGAATAGCAGACAGATGACAAACTCACAAAAGCTTTGTTTGGCTAAGAAACTATGCTTAAAAATTTAAAAAATGTACCAAACTCTAGAGCCTTGAAGAATGGTTATTTTTTTCCTCTGGTTTGAGTTTTGAATTAAGACATTTCAGGAGCTGAGATGTCACCTGAATCTCTTAGATTAGTCAGTTTATAAGTCCTGCAGGTGTTGAGTCCTGAAGGTATGGATATCTCAGCTGAGATGTTCTTCCCTATAGTGCATATATGAAGATGTTACCTTCTCTGATCAGGTTCTGGCATGATATCCATGTCCAGCCACAAATAACTCAGTTGTCATCCTTCAAAGAGTCTTTAAAAAAAGATTATTTTAAAATCCATTTTACATTCAAAGCCATATGCCTTCTAGGCAATAGACATGAACTTCAAATAAAGCCCCAGCTTGTCTTAACAATATGGCATCATATGGAATTGTCCTTTGAAATTTTAGCAGTACACTTGAAATGCCTAAAGGGTGTTCTACAGATAATTTCAATAGGCCAGAATTACTGTAGAGCTTGGATTTGAAAGTGACTCACTCCCAGACACTCTCACCATACTACACACTACTGATAAATCAGGCAAAAAGAATTTGTGATTCAAATTCAAATTTCTCTCAAGTAAAAGATACACTTCATCACTGCTGAATCCTGAAGAAAGGTAGTTTAGTTGTGACAAATCTGCCAGACATTTTTTTGAAGCATATGTAATAGTATTTAATAAATTATAGACTGATACATTCCTGGTTCCATAACGGAAGGAAAGCAGGGGAGAGATTCACATTCCGCAAGCTTACAATACCTCCTGCAAAACAGGATGCACACTGACATGCTCCCAGGATAGAAAAGGCTAAGAAATTCAAGCACACCTAATCAAACATCAAAGGAAAACATCTACTGTCAAAGAGGGCTTTTCTCTCTTCTCACACCTCCCAGGTGAACAGCTAGGGTGCAGATAGGAGGGTGAGCTGCCAGTGAGATTGATGCTCCGCCAGGATTTAATGTGGATTCCCTGCTCACTTACACTACAAGACCAGTCTTGACACTGGAAAACATCTCAATCCCCAATAGCCTGGCCACTTAGTTTTCATTTTAGTTCAGTTTTCATTCAAATAGAAGTATTACATAGCTATAACTGCCTTTTACTCATCCTGATCTACAAAACAACCCACTGTATTGAGCACATTTTCTAAGGAAACTCCAGTCCAGTGTTTTGCATGAGGCCCTGTGGGTTAGAAGGGATCACTAGAGGCCATCTGGCCCAACCTGCTGCTTGAAGGAGGTCTGGTTACAGCAGGTGGCTCTGTGTCCTGTTGCAGTTTTAAATCTCTCCAAGGATAAATATTATGAATCTCAAGGGTCACAGCTACTACCCTGGAACCGATGCCTTGAGAAGGCTGACCTAGAATAGAAGTTAGACAGAGTTAAAAATAAAGTAGATATTTATTGAAAGGCCTTAAAGGACACATCTTGGGCAGTACAAGAGCCTGGCCAGGGCTACACCCAAGATGGACCAAAAAATGGGCACACAAGGTCTCACATTTTTATAGGTTTTGGTCCATCCAGGGCTAATTGTCCAAGCAGTTTATGAAGTCCCATCCTTGTTTTCTCTCTTCAGGCGACCATTGTTTTTGCTTTTGGGCCTGAAATTTGTAATGATTGTCCTTGGTATCCAGCTAGAACAGGAATTGTTTTGTCTACCTAAGCTGTGAAGAGAGCTCACAAACATTTAATATGAAGCTCAAGACTATACACCTAGGCAAGACAGAATATGAAAAATATGAAAGCTGAAGCTTTAGACATCACTACTGGTTGGACTTGGTACTGCTGATCCCACTTGTAGCCCAACAGTACAGACAATTTGCAACTCGCCATCCAAAGCTATGACTCACCAGTTTAAGGACATTATAGGAGATCCTGACAAAGATCTTGCTAAAGGCAAGGTAAACACCCACTACTCATCCACTGTCAGCCCCTCAAAGAAATCAGGTTAGTCAGGCAGAATCTGTCCTTAGCAAATCCACCTTCATGTTTCATGTGGCTGAAAGTGACTTCCAAAAAATATTGGTGCTTCAGAGATTGAGGACAGGCTGAGCAGCCTGCGGTTCCCTGGATCTTCCTTCCTTCCTGTCATCTTTTCAAGAAAGTCTTTTCTCTAAAGGATGTAAGGAGACCAAAATTCTGCTAAGTAACAGCATCCAAAGTTCATACCTCCAAAATTCCTGCTTGCTTTCAACTTACCTCTGAGAACACCTGAACCTACGAGCTTTCACAAATACTTATTCACAGGAACACAGAGGCTACTTGAGGGCATGCTCAAAAAATTCCCAGTGTTGGACAGTGTCCAGCTGAGAACTGAAAACTCACTTCAGTAAAGTTCCAGCTGCTTCCCTTTCCAGACCCAGCTGAACATGTGAATTTCAGATTTCACAAATCTTGACTTGTTCCCTTTCACTTGGAAGTTTGTTGAGTTTTATGCTAAATGGGAATTATACAGATTTCCACTTCTGCCAAGGAAACCAAAGCTGGATATATAATTTCTACCAGAGATGTGTCTATCTTGCTCTTAAAATGCTACATGGATAGAATTACCTCGACTTCCCAAAATAATTTGCTTTATTGGTACACAGTTCTCCATCCTTTATTTTCATTTTTTTTAATGAAAATTTAAGACAGTGACCTGTTGTTTCCATAATGGAGAATACTACTCACACTTGCTGTGGATTTCCATACCAGGAATGTAAGAATCACTTTGATCATCCTGTTACCCTTCTGTGCACACTCTCTATACTTTGAGCACAGCTGGATACAGCCAAGCCTCCACTATGCTGATGGAAGTCTTTGACAAGCCTTGAAATCCACAGCCTTGTTTATGCACCCTGATCTGTAGTACGCCTTTTTCACAGCGTGGCGTTCCTGACTCGCACAGAATTTGTCTCCAGCTGCTGTCCCCAGAACATTTTTGATGGTCTGGTGCTAGCCAGGAGTTCCCCATTTGAAATATTAACTCTCCCTCTCTTTCCCTCTGTTTAGAGAGTTTGGGTTTGGGTCTTTTTGTCCTTTCCTGGGTTTGAGTTTGCTTTTTGGTTGCTTTTTCTGGGAGGTAGGGAGGGATGGTAGGGGGACATGTCTCAGGGGCTATAGGGGATGTCACAGGGTTTTATTTGAAAGGTTCTAAGTGCAGTTCTTCAAGAGGAATTTCAGCCTGTGGAAGCAAGAAGACTGAGATGTTTCTGTACAGCAGGGTGGTGAATTAGTCACCTGTATCTCTGTTACTGAAATTTTTCTCCACAACAGCATTTTGAAAATAAAATCCTCAAAGGATCTGGAGACTCAAAAGCTCTGCTGAGGCATGTGGTGCCCTTTGTGTAGATCACAGTTTCCTGAACCACAAAGACTGGACCTGGTTACCTTCTCCTATAGGGATAAGACATTTTAGTGAAGTCCCCATGTGAGTTGTTTTCAGTTCTGTTCACTGAAACTTTACTGGCACAAAGAAAACTGCCAAGAGTGAAGTTCTGATGAAAATCAGCAGTTAGAAGAAAAATACTGACAAAAAACCTTCTGGATCCTCTGACATTTCACTTTGAAAGAGTCACATTTCACTCTCTATGAATTCTAGTTATGTATGTTTTGTTGTAATGAACAATGCATGCCCTGTTTGTGTTTAACCTGAAAGTTTAAACTGATTTTGAAGTACTAGGAAGCAAGCAAGATCAAATATCCTCAGTTAAATATTGTACTGCAGTGGCCTGAAATGAATCTGACCCGGCAAGGCTTTGTCTGGAGACAAGGATTTTTTTTGAAACTATAAATCTATTCTTGTCCATGGTAAACACACACTACTTTTGCTACCCAAAAAAGCAGTCTGGAAGTGCCCTCATTAGCATTTTTCAGTAGGTTGTTTTTTTTAATACTAACTGGACAAGCTTTTGTCCTAACAAGGGATACACTCGGATGAGGACACAAACTGTTTCAAAGCAGCTGCCTCTTTCTCAGGTGAGGGCAGAGAAGGGGATAGGCAGGAAACCACCATCCTTTCTCTTGGGTTCTCGCCACCCTTGGCTTCCAACATTGGCTCCACGCAACAGAGGAGGATAAAGGGTGTTGAGTACCCCTGGCTGCCCTAGATTTGAAGGCAATTGAGTGTTTTATTTTGGAAAAATCTCTGGTAGTTGTGAGCTTGGATGTTGTGACAGAATTTCTGAGGTGCGCTGGCACACACAGAGAGCTGCAGGAAGCAATACTGTTCCACACTCCCTGCCCCTCCCAGGTTACATCTTTCAGAAGGCATCCCCCTGAAATAAAACAGGGTATTTTTCTGGGTTGGTTTGGAACTTTTTCCTAAGTGAAGCCAGGAGCTACAGTGGCATGAGAGACTGAGTGTGATCTGATTGAATTAAAAGGTTAAGGAAGGCACGGTGCATGCAAAGACCTCAGCAGCCACAAGCTGAAACTGAGGCAGCAGTTCCTGGAAAAAGCATTTACAAAAGGCATAGAGATGATTCAGACAATGAGGACAGTGAAGGAACATGCTGGTAACTTATGGGCAATCAGCACACGTATAAGAAAGTGGTGAGAGAAGCTTAGGAGCACACAGGGCTGGGCAGATACTGCAAGGGCAAGTGGCAGCCACAAGAGGAGGAGAAATAGGGGATGCAGGTGGAAGGCACAGTGCTGGAGACACGGCTGGAGGCACACACCTTTATGGGAGAAGATGCTGGACCTGGCACTGTGCTCACACCTGCTAAAACACTGCTGGAGATGATGGCTTCACACACAGTTTGAGTTATGGTGCTGTTGGCCCTGGCCAGCACGATGTTTTCACACAGGCAGCAGTAATTTGGGTATGTTACAGCTGAGATCATGTTTGAATACATTTTTTTAACTGACCTGTCCAGAAGCAGGATGCTGGACACAACTTAATTGTCAGTGGAGAACTGAAGAGTGTGAGCCTTTTTATTATTCAGTCAGTCAAGTTCAAAGAAACACCTCAGATTTTATTATTTACTGGTGTTGAATAAAACCTCTAAAATTTTTCAAGGGATTTACCGATGTCCTTAACTAATCACGAGTAATTGGCAGTAGCATAAACAGTAACACTGAGAGTTGCTGGGAACAGGAAGGAGAAGGGAAAAAAGTGTCAAGGTTTTCCATGATGTCTTATGTACTTTCACATATACCATTCCACAGAAAACTGAATACTGAACTATGCTGTAAATCCTGCAGTAGCCACATGAGGTACTCCTCTTACTTCCTTTTCACCAACTGATACTGTAGAAGGAGCTGATATTTTTCTGCTTCTCAAAGTATCACAACAGTACAAAAGTGATTAGAATTGTCAGCCAACTGGCATAATGCTAATGTGAGTTCTCCAACTGTGCAGCTGCTGCCCTGGCACCCTCTGTTCTTTAGACAGCAACAGTTGCATATATTAACTATTCCAGCAGGGAGACAGCAAATTTATGACAGTGCTTAGGGGAAAGCTGAATGCACCTGGCATTTACACAGAAGAGCAGAAAAGGGAGCAAGCAATGATCATGCCTTTTTGCTGGTAATTTAAACAGTTACAACTTAGACACTCTGACATAGGTTGAGGAGAATGGAAATGTATTTTTAACCTAATGCATAGTTTTAACCTCTTAAAATGCTTTTAATTATCACTCTTCCAAGGTCTTTAGCACGTGTCAGCTTGGTTAACTCATGCCTGCAGCGTCCTGCCTGCTTCTGTCCCTGCTGTGGTGTGAGATTGGCTTTGCAGATTCCCAGAGGTGACTCCCGGGCTGCCGCGGGGAGCGCCCGGAGCATGGATGGATGCTGGGCGCGGGCGGAGCTCCCGCTGCCGCAGAGGCCTTGGCAGCTCCCTGACCCCGTCCCCAGCCGCTCCCTCCTCCTGCTCCCTCCGCCGTGCCGCTCGAACAAAGCATCCCTCCTGCATTGTTGTCTGCAGGAACTCGGCCAAGGAAGCCGCAACAAGACAACAGACATATAACCTGATAACCTTGTTAACTTGGTTGAATCAGAGCTCCTAACAAGTAGGAGAGCTTAGTAAAGTGGAATAAAAATATTACAAATATTTGTTGTCAATGGCTTTTCAGCTGTGCCTTTGAAAACACAGCATTTCTTGTGCTTTTATTTAAGATTAAAGCTAGGCTCAAGGACACTAAATAACATTAGCAAGGTCAGAAATTACTTTAAAAAACCCTACTACAAATGCTAACTAGAGCAGGCAGGCAGACTTCTTCATCATGTTCAAATATCAGCATGGAAAATGACATAAAAAGATATGGATGTACCATTCCACAAATCTCTGTGCAGTAACAATCTAATATGTGCTGTTCCATATTTTATTAGGACTAGGCTGTGACGATGCCAGAAGTCCTAAATGAAGGGCAGCATGTATTAACACTGTCACATTAGCTAGTGAAGAGCAAATTGGCGATCCCATCCGTAGCCATCACCCATTGCTCCTCTCAGAAAACACTCTGGCCTCCCTTCCCACAGCAGCCACCCTGCTGTGACTGGTGCCCCGCAGCAGGACAGAAGGCAGCAGGCAGCACATCCCCCACCACTGCTCCTCCTGGGCTCTGCTCCCTGACACAGCGCGCACACGTGTGCTCTGGCTCATTAACAACCGGCAATCCAGAAATCCCAGGTTTCTCCTTCTGTGATTGCTGCCTTTTTCTCCATTACCTAACCATAGTTGTATTTTTCATCTCAAAGCATTCTGCCTTAAAGTTCACTGAAGACATTCACAAACACTGGATCAAAGAGTTGTGTGCTGTGCTAAATAATGTCTACAAAAAGTAGAAAGAGAGAATGTGTTATCCGTGGTTGCAACTTTCTTCCCTTGGAGGAATCATACGGGATAGGAATGTCATTTTGCTTGTACCATTTCCCAAAGGCTAGTGAAGCGTCATAATGTGAGATGCTGTTTAAGCAAGAGACTTTTTTTTTAATTCATGGAATTAAAATTAATTTAAATGGTAGCTTTTATTCTTTTTTTTAGGCAAGATGAGCAGAAAAAAAACCCCTTGACAATATATAAATAATTGGAGGAAACCCTTCAACCCAGATTTGTCTGTCTTTCAGTGTTTCTAAAAGTGACATTAGTTACTAAAAAGTAAACTGTTTTCTGGGAATCCCTAGCGCTGAGCACTCATGAAAATCGGATCACCTGTCTGCATGCCAGAAAATAGATTGAGAGATCTAACTTCAGACAACCAGACTTGAAAGGGAAGAATAAACTTTGGGGAATCTTACTGCTTCATCTGTACAGTTACATCAGTGTAATTTTTGGTATAGGCACTATTTTTGTAGAAGAAATTGTCTTGCTTATCTTAAAGAAGCTATTTTAGAGCCTGCTTTCCCTGGCAGAAGGCAGTTGCTGTTATATTGGTAGGTCTGTGGCTTGTTTTTGATAGAAAACAGCGCAGCAAAGCCATGAATATTGAGGAAAAGTAGCTATATTTTTAAAATGTATTTTTGGAAGTAGAAGTGTAACTCCCTGGGATGTCCTGCTAACATAACTGCCTTGAAGAGTACAATTTTTACCTCTTCAAACTGTGCCACCTGAGCTTGCAAGAATGTGCCTGTGCAATGGCAGGACAGGGTCTTCAGTGTATGGGAAGGGAAGGGAAGGGAAGGGAAGGGAAGGGAAGGGAAGGGAAGGCTCCAAATGTTTCACATGATAAGGGAGGCAGAGGAAATATCCTGTGTGGAGCTGAGAAGTGAACTCAGATTTCTCTGACCCTTTGTGGCAAGAGGATACAAATTTTCTGAGAGTCTTCTTCAGACACAGCCTGGCACTATGGTTAGGAGAGGACAAGTGGTCACTCCCTTCTCTGGTGCTGCTGGTAGCCAGGTGCCCAGGGACATGGTGGATGGACAAGGCCTGGGCAGCCTGGTCTAACATCAAAATCAATCTGCTTTAATCAGCAGCCTGGGCCAGGTGGTCTTCAGAGGTCACTTGCATCTTAGTTTATTTTAGAATTGTCCAGTGAGGCAGTTCTAGAGATAGAAAGGAAGGAATCAGCTAGTTCCCTCTCCTTCCTCTCTCCTCTGTCACGAGCAGGGTGATTGTGAAAGAAATTATTTAAGAGTGAGGTGGTTATTCTAACCATAAAAAGACAGTTTCATAGTAGGCATTTTCCGTCACAAGTTTCTCGTCAGCCTCATAAACTGGGCCTGAATGCTCTTTGTATCTTTAAAAATCTCATTGTTTAACAGGAATCTTTTAGTTCTTTTATTAATTTCCAGTGGAATACTCAGAATTTTCTGTGCTAAGTACATTATTGAAGCCCTATTTCAAATCACAGAATTTGGGGCTACTGAGAAAAAGGCTTTTGGGGGAAGTTTCTTGATTTTATTTCTCAAAGATAACAAACTAATTTATCAGCTTTTTCTTTTTTTTTAAATAAATACAACTGCTAAAAAGTCAGTACTATTTCACTGAATCTCTGTGTGCCTCTGAAAAATAATCTTTTGCTGAAAATCGAAAACCCCAGTGACAGTCTTGATCCAGCAAACAATGTAAGTATGGGTTTAAAGTGAGTGTTATCTACTTCACCAGAAAGGATAAAATTTCTATTCCTGCAAGCAACCTTTTGAATAATAGAGATGGGATCAATCTGAAACCATGCAGCCAGATGCTTAATTTCTGCTACTGTGCTCTGAAACCCTGCAGAATATAAGAATTTTTAGTTCTGTTAATGATGCATCATATGAGAGATTAATGTTTGGATAGCTTTAAATCCCCTGAAACTTCTATCAAGAAAGAATAACTCTTCACTGAACTGTATTAAATAGCATGGAAATACTTCTACTTTTTAGAAAAATCCCATAGAATTAAGAGAAAATAAGTTTATATTTTCATATAATTCTTTATTAGACCTACAGTGTCTGATGGCATTATAGTGGATATTTTTAAGATAACAGAGTATTATTGCTTATCCAGTTCATTATTATTTGTCACCTGTCTTTGTTTAACACTAGAAGAGGAAAAAAGACTCTTAATTTTTACTTCCCTTTTTTTTAATTAGGGTACATGTGGTGAAACAGTATATGTGCATGATTCTTACAAGTTGTCTCATTATATTTTCCAATACTTACTATGCCATTTGAGGAGATTGTTGCTTTTCTTCAAGGTGAAACTTCGACTAAAATAACATTTACTATATCCTTGTTTAATGTTTAATGTTTACTATTTATCATCTTAATGAATTCCAGGTTTAAAAAAAAAGTTCTTTTCAGCCTTGAATGTTAAGCCTGTAAAAGCAGATTTTGAAAAGAATTTTAGAGTTACCTTACATATGTGTAAAGCAAACAGAAGTCTGCTGCACATTGATCTATCCCCTCTGAGTTTCAGAAAGGTACTGAGCACTCACATCGTGTGGGTCTAAAGAGGTACTGGACATACTTTGTGCAATCTCTTCCTTGATGGCTCAAGACATGCAGGTTGACTTTGTTACCACCTTCTCAGGATGCATGTAAATAAAATTCTTGCATAGAGTAGCCATTTGCCTCTTTAAACATACTCTGAGGAAGCTGATGTTTTGTAGTTTCTGCTGTAAACTTCTTTATGTGTTTCTGACTGAAGATAAAAATAAAAAAGGCAGCCCAGAATTAGCTCAGATTTCACAAAGGAATCTTCCAAGGTTAGTAAGAAAAATAGAAGCTACTCTTGGCATGACCAGTGAACTTTTGGTTGGTGCCTATGTGCAGTCTTTGGACACAGCTAGAAAATAGCACCTATCCCACTGGTCGCAATGCTGCTGGTCGCAAATTTGGAAAGCAAAGCACATTTGCTTTGCCCATTCAGGAATCTTGACTTATCCCTCTGTTTTGGGATTTTCTTTGTCTTACTAAAGTCTGCCTTTGACAGAAGATGCTCCAGACTGAGAATATTTAATATATACATAAACATATATAATATGTACACAAACAGACCTAAGCAGCAGAACAGCTCTCTTGCAGCATCAGCAAGAACTGCTTGCCCTGTCCGAGCTTTGAAGGACTGACAGTTGTTGTGCCTGTTTGCAGCTACACAGCAGGTCAGACAGGGCAACAGAAACCAGTCCATTTTTTGAGTGAAAGTGAAGCCATTCCAGCTGGAGACTGCTACATTCTGTGCAACAGGATCAGGATCAGGTCCAGAAAGGTCTGGAGGAAGCTCTGGTGACCAGCATGAGACTCAACAAGATTGGTTTCTGCTTGTCCAAGTCCAGGGATCCATTTATTGGGGCATCACAAATGCAGGAACACACTCAGCTTAACCCAGAGGCACAGAACTGCACACAGGGGCAGGTTGGTGTGTTTTATAGGGGAAAGGTGGAGTTTTACCATTCCTGGGCTTAGAGAATGCCTCCCCCAGGGCAGAGGGGTGAGGTCCAACCTTCCCAGGACTCAAAGCCATTGTTTCCCCTGGGCGGGGCACCCCACAGGAGAGCTGGCACTCACCCTCTGAGAGCAGAGGTTCAAGAGTTTACTCCAGATCCAAATTAGAATGCTAATTTAAATACATCCAGTAGACTGGATGAAACTTGACATCCTTTTACTCTTTCTCAGAAATAAGAGTTGCTAAATTAAAATTTAGACTCCATCACTGGAGGGCATGCATTTTCTGCACTGTGAACTCAGTACTTTCCCACCTCTGAAAGTATTTGTCTTGCCACTTGCTTATCCTGTCTGGTAATCCATCAAAACAGCAGGAAAAGGATGAAAGCAAGCAGATTAAAGCTTAGAAAGCTATTTACAAATCTTCTGAAAAAAAGAAAGGCTACTAAGGAGGTTATAAGGAACTCAGTCTGAGCACATGTAGTGGTGCTGTAGCCCATGTTAAGAGGAAAAAAGCAGCGTCTGTCAGCCACTGGAGTTTCACTCTAATGGCTGGGAACTGGGCTTTAAGCTGAGATGCAACTTGAAGGACTTAGCAGGAAATAAATTCTTCATGTCCACCACTCTTTTCTTCAGAAGTTGCAGGACACAGCAGTGCAAACAAATGCAGGTAAGGGAGCTGCCTGTGCCTGGTGACCCACGGGCAATCAATGTGGTCTGTGCCCCCACACCACAGCTGCTCATACAGAGGTTTGGCCAAGCTCCCATTCCTGCTTATCGCGGTGTGAAAATAAGGCCATGGCAAGTAGTAACTTTTAATGAAGCCAAATCTAGAGAATTTAATGATGCTTTTCATTGGCCACAGTTGCAGAGATCAGTGTGTGTTTGCTAGTATCCCTCTCACTCTCTCACTGTCTCTCACTGGTATATGAGTAAAGCTTATCACTTCTTCACTTCTGCAAGCTTCCATACACTTCTCCATGAAGGAGGTTTTCCAAGTTCCCTAAATCCTTACAAGCAGGTTCTGAAATCTGAGTGGAATTATGCATGAGGTGAACACTGAGCAAAGGGTGAAAATAACTGAAAGATAAATTGAAAAAAATTGCCTTTAACGACTAAATCAGGTAAAATCCCAGTATCTTTTTATTGATGTGATGTTTGACTGGCAAGGATTATCAACTCCATATCATATTGCTCAACAGCTTCTCTTTTTTGAAAAAGCCCCGGACTTTTTGTTTGCCATAGAATATAAGTTTGTTAATCCATATGGTTTGTAAAGACATAGAATAAATTATTGTGATATCTGAAATATCAACTGCAATTCGAGGCACCTTTACCTCTCCCCAGCTACTATTATTTCATTAAATTCCAAATAAAATGCACAAAGTAAGGGAAGGTGTCTTTGAATATAAAGAGATTCAAGTAATTCCTGAAATATTCCCAAATCTATTGTGTTATATAGGTCAATTGACTTGAAAAAGAAAAAAAAAAAAAAGACAAAAAAGAAAAACAAACAAACAAAAACAAAACAAAAAAAACAACAAAACAAACAGTGAACCAACATAATCTTATAATACGGCAAAAATATTCTGTTTTATCCTTTTGTATACAGATAGTATTGTTATTATTATTGAGCACATATGTCAAGGGCATGAATGCAACATTCATCTCAAAGGGGAACATTCATATTAAGCATTCAAATTAAAAGGAACTCTTATTAAAAAGGTGAATGAAGTTTTTCATGCAGAAGTCACTGAGGTTTATCTGGTGCTGTGATGTTGCTGTGCTTAACAGAACATATTAAGCAATAAAATGTGACAGAGAGTGCAATGCTGAAGGTTAAAATATGACTAAAGGTGCATTATGAGTCACAAGGCTGAGAGAATAGAGATTTCAGTCTGGAGAGTCTTCCAAAAATGGACTGCCCAAAGTGACTTATGATTATTGTATAAATGTAGAATACCTGTAATGCTGTGGTTAAAGATGGATTCTTAGATCCAGGTCATTCTATTACCTGGCTGGAGGTGAGCACTGAAAAGGGAGGCAGCTGCCTGTGCTGCAGTAAAGAAGTATTGCCAAGTCCAGATATACATATTGACCAGGAAGCGTAGATTTGAGTTCTTAATTTCTTAAAAAATTTCTAAATGCTTGAAGTCTAACTTGCTGAACTGCTTAACTCAGCTGATAAGCAGGAACCTCATGCTTTGCTCCATATTTTCAGGTGCTACATAAATCACATTATTTTGGAAGGAAGATAGCTTTAATGTTCAAACAGTAGCTTGGATATATTAATTTCAAGACAAATCATTAAAAAATTCAATTTCTGACCTAAGATCTTGAACAAAGCCAAAGTTAAAACCTTATTTATTTCAGTCTAATGCAGGACTTTTTATAGAACCTCATTTAAAATAGAAAAAAAACCTGTTGCCCAAGTGCAATCTAGAAGATGGGAGTAAAACTAAACTGTCAGCTGTTACTTAGAAAATCAGAGGTATTGGTTTTTTCCTTTTGAATCAAGCCTTTTGATGTTCTTCTAAGCTCCAAATTGATACAGAATCTAATTAAGACAGTGTATCCAATGCATTTCTTATTTCTCAGTGATCCTACAGTTCTCAGTATACATTTCAGAGTATATGAATTGTCCTCTCTTTATTTATAGAGTTATTTTTATTCACAGAACTGTCAGTGCTTTGTGTTTGCATACAAGAGCTTTAGGTTAATTTAAACCTGAACTCTTTGAGATACACCACTTCAAAAAATGACATCTGCCCCATTCAAAATCTGTTCTTCAAAAACAACAGAATCTTCCAATAGGAAATTTCTGCTTGTGATCAAGCAGCTTAAGGAATCATTCTAAAACTAAAATATAAAGCAAAGGTTTTGCCAAGTGCATAAGTGTGTGAAGGTCACTTCATGTAAAAAGCCCTAAAACATCATCTCTAACCAGTTTCATTGTTTTGAAGAGTGAAATACATCCCTTACTACCTAATTAATGGTAGTTTAATACAATCAGAAGCAATGACACATCCTACCCAGCATGACAACAGCCACTGAGGAAACTGGTCCCCAGCCTTTGTTCCAACACACAAGGGTGGAAAACTGGTCAGAGGATCAGCAATGAATTCCCCAAGAGATATTCTTGCATTACAAAGTCTCCTGCTTTAATCTTGCCCTAAAACAGTGAATCTCACACAAAAATTTAGCAGTCTAATTGACAAAATACTGTTGATACTTGTCCCTCTCTTCCTGTGATCAGTTGACTTTCCCTTTAATCTATTTGCACGATCCCAGCTGAGGTCTGCAATGCACCATTTCTTAGGCTGCTTTGATAAAAATACCTCAGGCTCCTTTTACTCATCTCTCAGGTTAAGAGCTTATTTTGCTTTCCAAAACATGCTATAGGGCATTTATGGTTTTATAGATGAAACGGTCTTAACTAAACATTAATTTAAATTAACAATCAAAAGAAATAAGAAGAGAGAAATATAAGCATGAAAATTCAGTGAAATATTTTCTGTCTCTGTCAGCATTCACTCTTGTAATTAAGTGTAATTGATATAACTACATAAATAAAGTTTATAATTCAGATTCAATAATACACTCCTAGGCCTGTGTGCAGGTTTCTAGGATTTTTTGTGTCTTTCTTTTAGTGTCTTTATTCTTCGATCCATCTTGCTTCCCTTCTCATTGCTCTTGTCATTATCAGACATTTTGTGCTTAAAGCGCTCATTATTACCATCACATTTTCTCACAGAAAAGTTCAATTTTATAAAGCAGAAAATAGAAAAGGAAAGAAAGAGCTGTGTGTAGTTATACAGAAGAGTCTCCTATTCAACTATACATAATTGTATTCCCAGAATAAATAAAGCACTTTCTTTCCTATATTTTACTTAGCTTTACAATCAAAACTTTTTTGAGCTTCTGATGTACCCAGGTATGAGTATGAATGTATGTTGAGTATGTGTGCACACAGAAATGGAAGAAAATATGAAAAAGGTCTTACTAAATCATCATGACAAGATCTACCCGAGGACAGTGATCCCTAAAGAAATGAAGATTAAATCTCTGATTAAAAGTGAAAAGAGAAATTTGTTCTGTGCTGAGCTGTGAGACCAGTCATGACATGGTGATGCCTGAAAACAGCAGAAGGAAGCTTGAAACTTCCTTCAGGCAATTCCAGCCTTTGTAGGACCTAATTACAGGACTTAAGAGCATCATCAGAATAGAACTAATTTGGAAAAACAGAAACATGGGACAAGGGCTTGGAAAGAGACCACACTGGTGATTTGAGGCCCATAAAGATGTCCACCCCAGAAAAGAGGATGGTGTGACACTAAACGTGTGATGAAGAAACCTCTGGATGCCTGCTTGCTGCTTTCAGAATGGACACTTTTCAGAAATTTTTTAACTAACCTTAACCTTCTACATGAAACGATTAAATGTCTGTGCATGTGCACTAGAAAATGGTTATATTTTCACAGATTGAGGAAGTCTGGTCATGTGCTACTAGATTTTATAATGCTCATGAAAAAGAAAGGAATAATCCTTTCTGTTGCAGAAATGTCTTGAGGCGTGACACAAAGATTCAGTTGTCACAACAATTCATTCCTTCCACTTTTCCAATTTGCTAGCCATCTTTTGCTTTGTCAAAGTAGGCTTAAGAGTTGTTGTTATACTGGGTCTTCAAGCATTTGTGAAATGTAGCTAATTTTCATGTACTTCCTAAATTCAAACATTCACACTGTGATTCTTTAAATTACACATATCACTAGAAAGATCTTCAAGACCTTCCTGTCTTTACACACCATACCTACATACTCTGATGAAGAATGGACTCTGGATATGTACACTGTCTGCCAGTGTTCCCACAGCAATTATATTTTTCAATCTTTTTTGAATACCTCCCTTTTTCTATTCAAATACAATGCCAGTCCTTTTTAGCACTATTCTAAGCTAATTCTTTTAAGTATTGCCTCTTTCCTTACAAACATTGTCCTATATTCTTTTTCCCTATGCTTTAGCAGTATTAAGACATTCCTTCTTTGGTCACCTTCAGCTTGAGCAATCCAGAATACATGATCTGTCTCTTTTCATTACTTTAGCATCCTTTCATTTTTTTGATGTTACCAAAAATAGCAGCAAAGATTTATGTTTTCTTCCTAATAAAAGCACCAAATTAACAAACAGCATCAGCAAAGGTTTAAATGTTCTTGTCTATAAAAGCACCAAATAATGCAGTGGCAAGCAGCCATTCTAGTGGGAAGATTTTAGGCAGACTTCTATTCAGTCATCATTTCCCATGGACAAATGCAGCTGGAGAGCCAGGCATGGGTATGTCCATGTCATGGACCTACACCAGTGACTTGTGACATGATCTCAAATACTGTTCCCTGCTTTGTAAAGATAATTGTTTTCATTCTCTTTCAGAAAACAAGAAGTTTATTAATACCTACATAAGATTAAGAGCCTTGAGACAGAACATAAAATTGAAAAGTAATGTAAGACAAAAGCAGTATCCTTAAGGTCGCATTGCTGTGTGTCATCTATCTATATTGCAGTCTTGTAACCTTCCTGTCCAAACATTATTAAATAAAATGCCTCTTACTGTACTTCTATGAAGTCAGGAATCTTCCATTAAGAAGGGTCATCCTAAGGCCACAGCCCTCTGTTATGTTACTTCCACACTGTTCTCCTGCTACTATGTCCAAAGGGAGGAATAATGTAGACATTGCCAGTGACTGTAGTTACAATGTTATCCAATCAAAACTTGATTGGATTATTAAATGTATGATACTTGTGTGAAGGACAGTCTGTACCTTAGGATTTTTTTTAAGAACTGGCAATAGTCAGGCTGTTAAAAAAAAAAAAAAAAAAAAAAAAAAAGAAGGATTAAAATTAAATGTGTGTTTTTCTCCATTGTGCTGCATCTGTTTTCTGTCAGAATGAATCCTGCTGATCTTGGTTTCAAGGTTTTCATTCTGTGTGCTTTTAAACCAAGGTCAAGCAGTAGGCAGCAGAGGGACCTTGAAGGTGTCATTGGCTAGAAATACATAAGCTTTATAGCTACACCACTAATTATTTATCATTCATAGGAAGACATATAGATGGGCAAAATTATATAGATACTGATACTTCTAGAGCTGTATACAAATCAGAATGGCAAAAGACAGATGATTATTCAGATTATTTGGCTGTGCATGTGAGTATACATGTACATTTATTAGTGGGTGCAAATGTCTACATGGTAATATGTGTTCCAACCTCTGTGTCCAGATTAAAATTGTTTCCTGTATGTGCTACATTGCTCACACATATGGTCTAAGATGCCTGAGATGATGTGAAGATGTCTGTGAAGAGAAAACATTTAACAAAGCTGTGTGCCTGGTATGGTTATATACTATTGTGTGTTTTTTCAAGGTGGTGTCTTTTCAATAAAAATAAAGCCCTTGGAATGAGGCCTTATACCTGAAAAAGCAGACATTTTTCTGGTGGAAAAAAAGAGAAGAGATTACTTTAATAAATTGGGGCCTTCTCTGTATTCCTTGTTGTGTTTTTCCTCAATTTTGTGTTTGCCTTGAAGAAGGTACAACATCCTTGTACACATTACCAGTAACTTATGGCTTCTCATGCATTATCTGTTTAACTTGAATTTAAAGCAGAGTTTATAGGAATGGTTAATGTGTATTCAGGGGAGACATCCTATTTTTCTAAGGCAGATGTGACTTCTGAAAAGCAGCTAAAGCAAGGCTTTATATTTGCCAAGCAAGCAGACTGACACACTGGGCTCTCAGGAGATATAAAAACAAGCCCCAAATAACTCACCCTCTGAGTGCCCAAGCATCGGGGCAGTTTTTCCTTTCCAGCTGTGCCTACACTCCTGGAGAGGCAGTCTCTATCAGGATAATAGACCCAACCATCCTGACCCCAAGGTGTCCAGGCCAGGGAGTTGTGGAGATGCACCTTAGCTCAGCCCCTGGCTGTGGGTCCCGATGTCAAACAGGACCAGGCTGGGCACCCAGAGCCAGGACTGGGAAATGCACTTTAGCCCCCGGGGGCTGTTTCCATTCCCCAGATTGCTAATGCAGATCTGCTGCTGATTGCAGCAGTCCATGCTGAGCACCGTAGGAATCTGAGGGGGCTATGCCAGAACAGCTTCGCTCTGGCTTTATGGATTAATTGCTCATTAGCAGCTGAAGTGCCTCAGGTAGCCACCAGGACAGTGTCTGCCAGTTCACTTTCAACAAGGAATGTGGTTTGCATCCTGCAAAATAAATCTCTGATGTGAGATGCAGTAAGGGGAGACAAAAACGAAATCCTGGTTCAAACTAAAATACCACACATGGTCATTTCATGAATGTGGCATAGTGATATACTGCACCTGTATGACTTTCTGCATTTTCTGTAGGCAAAGTATGCAAAAATATTCAGGCTTCACAAATACAGATATTTTTCATAAGAGAAACCTCCAGTGTTTGAAAGAGGACATGAGTTTTACTTACACAGTAGACGGCTTTTTTATTCAAACTGCCAAAAAACATTGAATTTATGTTGACCTAATAAAAAAGTTGGAAGAAGAATTCCTTTAATAAACTTCCCTCTCTTTATGTATGACTGAAAATGTTTCAGTCTATCTATCAAAATCATCACTGATGTTAACAAACTTACATTTCACAGATTTTCCAGGGAACCATGACATTCCCTTATTAGGAAATAAAAATTTAAAAATACCCTGTCTTAATTTAAGGGAAAAAAATATATACTCAATTTAAGCCACAGCACAGCACACTGCTTTTCCTTCCTCTATTGCCTTGTCCTGATAAAGATCAGCTCCAAAAATTTCTCCTTTTCTAGAAGAAGCACCAACACCTACATTTGCTGGCCATTAGTGCTGTGTCATGCTTTAACATCTTTCTCAATTTCTTCCAGTTCTCCCTCTCAAATGAGGATGACATTTTCTCCCTCCCTTCCACCCCCTCAATCCCCTACATTTTCATGATTACTTCTAATTTTGTCTGCCTTGTTTGCTGCTTGCCTTCTTCCTATTCATCCAGAGTAGTGAGACACTGATAAGAACAAAAACACTCTAGTTATTTTTAAGACTGATAATTGCTGCCTGCATGAAGGTGACAAATGTTCCCAAAGAGTTCATCAGGACCCAGTGATGTGCACTCACGCAGAAAGGCAAGTGTACGTATCCTGGCCTGTGTCACATGTGTCACAGTGGGCCAAGGGAGGTGATTCAGCCCCTCTGCCCTGGTGAGACCCTCCTGGAGTGATCCATCCAGCTCTGGGACCCCAGCACAGGAAGAACAGGCACCTCTTGAAGTCAGTCCTGAGAAAGGCCATGAAGATGATCAGAGGAATGGAGAGCCTCTCTTATGAAAAGGTTGAAGTTGTTCATCTTGAAGAGAAGGCTCCAGGGAGACCTTAGAGCACTTCCAGTGCCTAAAGGGAACCTACAAGAGAGAGATAGACAGGGATTTTTACAAGGACGTAGGGGAATGGTCTTAAGCAGAAGGAGAGTAGAATGAGATTAGTTATTAGGAAGAAATTCTTTACTGTGAGGTTGATGAGGCACTGGAACAGATTGCCCAGAGAAGTTGTGGATGCCTCATCCCTGGAAGTGCTCCAGGCCAGATTAGATGGAGCCTTGGGTCTGGTCTAGTGGAAGGTGTCCTTGCCCATGGCAGGAGGGTTGGAAGCAATTGATCTTCAAGGTCCCCTCCAACTCAAAACTTTCTGTGATTCTATGATCACTTGACACAGAAGTCAGGAAGTTTGGTATAGATTCTAATATCATGAGATGGAACTAATGAATTTTGGCTTTTACAGGATGAATTGCTTGTAAGTTTTGTTGTTGAGTTTCTGGTGACTAAGGTGAATAGGCATTAACCCTCCCTGAAATGTTTCCTCTGGAACAGGCATCCTCTGTTCATCCTCTGTTCTCTGTGTATTGAGCCTCAGATACTTCATGCAAACTGGATATTACTTCAGGCTTTTTTCAAAGTGGGCCTAGAAAGCATTTTCCTTATCTACCCATCTTCCTAATATGTGAAAATATAACAATTGAGATTTCCACATGGTAGTCAATCTGAAATCTGCAAAGAGATAGAGGTTTATGGTGGAAGAACTAGCTAAAACTAGATCTAAAAATATTTTCCTTTTTACTTGGCGAAAAGGGAAGGAGTGGAAGGCTGAACTTCTTATGAAATTCAGCATATATTGACAAATTGTAATGATTTCTCTATAGATACATTTCAAGAGAGTAATGTAATAATTTGAAAAATTCCACGCAGCTGCAATTTTTGCAGTGTCCTGACTGGACCCCAAACCTTTAACCAGCACTGCTGCAGCTTCAATTCATGCACCAAGTCTTGGGCACCCCAGACTTTGCACTCTGTGGCCCAACTGCAGCAGCTTTGCATGAGATTCTTTACAACTGAAAAATAGCTCAAATAGCATGTTTTACCAGAAATGGGTTTTCATAAAAAATGCACTCCACAGGGAGCACATCTAAAACGGAGCTTTCTCCACAGGCACTCTCCTTTTATGCACATATAGCATCTGTAATGGAAATGAGCCTCCCAAACTGCTGCTTTTAGGTGAAGAAAATGGGAGGGAAAATGAACCCAAAAGGCAGTTTTGCTATTCAGAAGGCAAATGGATGCATACAGCATTTATAAAACTTTTTTTAACTGATCAGTGAGCTTGCTAATGCCTTGTACTGCTAACTGGGAGTAGACATATGACATCTGTGTTGCTTTGAATGCGTTGGGAGTGTCTGCGTATCAGTTCTGCCATTGTTCATACTGCCAGCAAATCATTGCTCATGCGAGGTCATCATAATCCTGGATGTAAACATCAATACTTCAGACTAATTTGATTTGTTGGGAATAGCACCACTTGGACAACTCTTAAAGTGAGCCTGCACCCCAGCAAGATTTAGTTCACAACAATATCTTTTCTTCATTATTTTTATCCCTGCCAATTAGAGTGAACATATTCCTTTCTTTTATTGTCTTCCACATCATCCCACAGTGTAGCAGTATGTCAAGGTTGCTGCATCCTGCAGAGAGAGTGAGAAGTTGATCTATTTCTTGTCAGGAAATGTGTTGTAGGTGGGAGGGATCCCAGCAGGCACCAACACTGGCATGCTCATCCAGCTAGAGTTCTCTCCTTCCTCTTCCATCCTGGGCACTCCTCTCCTCATGAGGTCCCTTCCCACATGGTAAGCACCTCCTTGTTCACTCTCTTTCTCTAACATTAAATAAAATGATGCTTGTTGACTGAGTGCAAAATTAAATGCAATCTGCACTAAATAATTCTGTGTCATACACCCATTTGTGTGGGGTTTATTCTCAGACATACCAAAATAAGTAGCAGTCTGGTCACTGAAACTGGTGAGGACCCCTAACATCTAATTTGTGTTTTCATTTCTATTGTGGGAATTGTAATTCCTGAAAAATTTCACCTTATAAAACTAATTTCTGGACTTTTTCCATAAAAGAACGCCATGGAAATATGAAGCACAAAGTCATCCAGGCTGATGTCTGACTGCTACAGATGTGTGCTGGAAAATTATTGCATCTGAGTTGAACCAAGCAAAGATTCATATCTTTTAATCCATGTTGATTAAATGAATATTTTTCCAGTGACATTTTACATTGCACAGGCAATCTGGTCTCTTCGAAGTTCCAAGAAACACTAATCGTAAAGAGGCTCCAAGAGCCTTTATTAACAATTTAATTTTGCTAGAGTATTTAATTCAGAGCCCTTTGATACTGTGTTTGACCTTTTCTTTCCTACAAACTTATTTAATATTGCTCCTAAAAGTGATTTTTGGGACACTGTATTTTTAACTTTTTTTTTTCAGCTGTAAAATGCAGCTTATTCTCAATATTTGTTTCCAAAAGCCACCTTGGAGTCCACAGAAAAGGGCTTAAAATTTTCAGAAGTAATTGTCTTCAGTTTCCTAATGTACATTCTTAAGCTTCGGTCTCCCTAAATAAATACAGTCCTAATGAGCTAAAATACACAAATGTGTACATACATATTTGGCATTACCTGTGCCTGGTGTTTAAATGAGGTCTTGTGACATTTTAGCTGTAGTAAAATGTCCATTTATATATCAACTAGATCAAAAAAGTACACTTCCCTTAATTTTTTCAGATTAATGTTTTTTCAACAAAGTGAAAAAATTGTAGTTAAGCGAAGAAAACATATTATACCCTCCTGTGCTGATCTCAGCAAAAAAGAATTTTGCTTAGCAAATGAATCTCTGCTTCCTCTTATATTCTAATATGCTGTGGAGATTAAAAAAAAATAGATAGTGAAATGCTAAAAAAGTCTTTCCATTTTCCTGTATTAAGTTGTGCTATGATTATTTTATCCCACCTGGATTAGCCCAAGTTCTGTCCCCTTGCTCACACTCCATACAAGTAACAGGCTGGACAGGACCCCAAGACCAGGACCAGCTCCCAAACCAAGAGTGAGGTCAGGACCTAAATCCATCAACACATCCGAGTTGAGGCATCCCCTCCTTCCTCCTGCTCCTTCCTATCCCTCCCCACCTCCAAGTTAAAGTGAGATTCCTTTGTTCTCATTTGAAGTGAGGTACCCCAGGGAGCCCCAGCCTGTTCCCTAGGGCAATTCCCAGCTCCCAGTTTATTTTTGCTCTCAGCTGCTTTGCTGTGCCACATTCTGCAGGGCCTGGGCACCTGAGAAACAATTATTACTTCTTAACCCTTCAAGCAGAAAATTTCTGAAATTATCATATATTCCAAATGCAGACAAGCATCTCTACTTATCTCCTTCCTTTCACACAGTGAATGTATCCCGTTTATTACAAATAAATGGAAATACTTATTAGCAATGTGTGCAGTCATTATTATTGTTGTCCTGGTTAATGCTGTCTCTGAGGCAATGGCATATGAAATACTGCTTATGGCATCCCCAAGTGGAAGCAAAATCGCTCCTAAAATGTTCTTTGCAGAGTTTAATACAAAGAGGGAAAATAAATAACGTCAGGTCCTTGCCATGATCTGCCCATTTTTAACTTTTCAGTGGCACAAATCATCATTAATGAAGCACTTAACATTACACTCCCGACAGCACAGCATAAAAATTATGGCAGCCATCCAAAGGATAAGAAGAAGCATGGCAGATAACTTCTGGAGGGGGAAAGATTTATGCTCCTTCAATGAAACTTTATGGACTCAAGTTTACATTAGAATAAAGCAGGGGGAAAATGCCTATCTCTTGAAAGCTTTTGGGGGAGATATTTGGAAGGAAATTGTGGGCTTTTCCCCCAAATGAATGAAGAAATGCCAGAGAGCAAGGTCTCAGCAGTCGTGAGATCTGGTTTGCATTATCAGCTACGTTGGTATAAAATACTGTAGCTGGAGTAGTAAGACATAGGGATTTGCATCATAATGAAGAATAAAGTCAAGTCTATTGTGCAAGCCCCTGTTACATAGATTTTGTCACAGTTTGCTCCAAAATAGCTGACAGTCAGCTCAACAGCTGCTATCTAATGCTTAATTTCCTTCCTGTTTATATGTGCAAGCAGAACATCATGCTCTTTGTATAAAATTGTGCACAGAAAACAATCTCAAATTCATATGCCTGAAAGACATGGATCACCAGAAAGACTCCTGTTTGTGATAAAGGATATGAGAGTCCAGGTGAGAGTCTGTGAGAAGCAAGAGGTTTCATTCACCTCCACTCAGAGGTATGGCAGGGGTTACCCCCGTGGAGTTGGGATGGAGGCTGAGCAGGTCCTGGGGGTGGAGTGGGACATGTCTTGTGGCACAAATTGATCAGTGCCATAAGAGAAGGCCACTCAGTCCAGACTGCTCCCAGGTTTTAAGGCAGGACCTGGCCAAATGGGAAGAGGAAAAACTCTAGAGAGAGTAATTAGCGTTTGTGTTCAGAGCACAGAAAAGTGTAAGGATGGAGATCTCACTTAGCAAAACCAAAATGAACAACTTGAAAATTTCATTGCCACATTTCACTGTGTAGCAATTTTGAACAGAACCAGCAGAAGAAAGAGGTAATTTCAGCTTGGTTCCACAATGCATATAACTAGAAATAGAAGATTTGGGTGCTACAAAGCCTCCAATGTAAAAAAGGAAAGAAAAAAAAAAGGCAAAAAGCCAACCAACCAAAACCCCTGCTATTTGTCAACATTTCACACTATTCAGTCCAGTGAACACAGAATTCTGTTCTGTTGTAGAAAGTGTTTTGAGGAAAACTAAGAAATATATTATATTCAGAGAAGTGTTTTGCTCTCCTGAGCTTATAAAGAAGGCATCTAGGTTCTGAAATTCAATTTGTCTGCTTATCAAGAGGAACATTTACTCTACTCATTGCAATCAATTCCTACTCAAAATAAAGTGATGATGTTAAACACATATTTTCTCAAACTTCATCCACGTGATTGAAAATTTGGGATTTTCTCTCTATTTATTAACCTAAGCAATTCTAAATTTAATCCTACTTTATTTGCTATGCAAGTATGGGATCTATTTAAACCCTGTTTGTAGTGCTTCACATTTTCTCAGAGATTAATCTCATTCACTAACATATTTAGCTTGTCCTTTGCAAAGAACAGATTGTCTTTGTGGAAGGATCATAACCATCTTAAAGTCTTCTCTGCTCTCTGTGTTTTTTACAGTAAATCTCTAGAGTATCACAGACTCTACTAAATGCTTCTGGGATGAAATAACAAATAGCAGCATGAAAAGCAATAGAAAATTGTGATGTATTCACATGTTACTAACCAAGGAAACTCTGAAAGAAAGGTAGCTTAAAATTAAATTCTTGGTGATCCTAGATCAATATTTTGCTGTTATCTTCACTATAGATTTAGTTGCAGCTGTCAAATTTATAATCATTATAACAATATCCTAAACAAGAAACACAGAATTAACTCTGTTCTTAAGTTTCTAGAAAATGTATCATTAAAATACCACACAAATGTGAAAGTGTTGCTTTTCTTTGAAGACCCATCAGTTTTGCTCCCTATCCAAGTTGGGTCAAATATTCCTACAGTATAATCTTTCTTTTTTATTATTTAACTAAAATAATTTAGAGGAATTGGTGTGTAATGCACATCCCATCTTAACAACAGTGCAACCAGCTTTCAAAAATAATACTATGATAACCCTGCCTCTGATTTTCTCATGGAATAATGTTTTAATTTGACCTATTTTCTTCTAGTGATCCTAATGGTTGCTGTAGGAAATCAAGACAATCCTGAGTTTCTGCTAAGTTGAAACATGTCCCTGTGGTTATTAATTTTTTTTAAATATAGAGCTAATGTTTTTCAGCACAGAAGCTGGAGAATACTGATTACTGGGTATGTGAAAAACACTGAATATGATGGACTGCTGGAAATATGTTTGGTACCGTGAGAGGAGAACTTCAAAGGCAAAAATAGGAGTTAAGTGCCTTTGAACATTAATGAGATACTAGTAGATGAGCACCTGTATCCTTGATTAACATAATGGGAAAGAATAGAAAATAATTTGGTCATAATTTGGTCACTAGAAACCCATTTCTCACACAGTGTTCAGTACCTCTTGATACTGAGATGAGTTGTTCTAAGGGATCACATAACTTGTCTCTTAATTTTTCCACAGAGGAAAATCATGCACTTGACTCACCTGTTCAGTTAATCACTGCAGTC
The DNA here is from genome assembly GCA_013399455.1 of Anthoscopus minutus. Classification (NCBI taxonomy): domain Eukaryota; kingdom Metazoa; phylum Chordata; class Aves; order Passeriformes; family Paridae; genus Anthoscopus; species Anthoscopus minutus. The sequence goes on from VWYI01021638.1 coordinate 43,516, forward strand.
TGGTTTGGAGTTCAGCAGGATAAATCTGGTGAGTGTAAACTTGCCTATAAGGAAAGTCCCCTCTAATATCACTGATTTTCTCTTCCTCATATTGAAGATAATTTTGATCTTACCTCCTTCTGCATTCAGCATCCACACATCTCTATTCTAATGTTTGGCATGATGTGACAAAGGGAGCACCAGAATGTGGGGTGCCCCTGCCCAGGGTGGCAAAGCTTCGGTCATTGTTAAAGTAAGAGGCGTGGCTTTGAGTCCTGGAAGGTTGGACCCCACCCCTCTGCCTTGGGGGAGGAATTCTCTAAGCCCAGGAATGGTAAAAATCCACCCTGCCCCTATAAATCCCACCACCCTGCCCCTGTTCGAGGTTCTCTGCCTCTGGGTTAATCACCAGATTGTATTGGTGATGCCCCAATAAATGGATTTTTGAGCTTAAACAAGCAGAGGCCCATCTCATTGTGTCTCATGCTGCTCACCAGACCTCCCTGGACTTGATCCTACAGCCAGAGAACCCCACACCAGACCTGGGCAGTCTCACTGACACTTCATCATGTCCCCATGACTCCTGTGAGCCTTCGCTATGGTCAGTGGTTATTCTACATTAACGCCTCTTTCAGGAGCAATATCCGACCAAGCATTGAGTGTTTTTACTACGGGGTAGAGGGCAGCCTGTTTAGCCTGGAAGGACTCTGAAAAGACAAATATTTTGATTATTGTATTTTATTTGATTCCTGACAGCTTGAGTGTTCTCAGTGAATCTACCACATACACCACTGTGCATCAAGCAGGTCACACAAACAGGGTACATGGTTAACCCCCCTGCCTGCAAGGTGTTTAAGGACCAAGCTGTGCCTTCATAGGCAGCTCCTGATCAGCTGCTGAAAATGTGGCAAATGCAAAAAGCTTTTCTAAAATTAGTATTGTCAAGCCCTGAAAAGAGTCGAGGCATTTCTTTGTCTTGCTACTCGGGAGGCCAGAGAAATGTTTTCAGTGAGGCTGAAGCAGCACTGGGGCATTTGAGCTGTTTCTCCCAGGGTAGCAGGGGAGGAAGGGCCATGCTGAGACCTTTGGGCAGCTATGGACTGAGATGCAGCTCCAGAAATCCCCAAATGCCATCATAGCCACAGGTGCAAGAAGTGACCAGAGCCTCCACTGCTCCACCTGTACTGGCACACGAGGAGGCAAAAGAGAAGGCTGTAGCCTCACCTCTTCCTAGGATCAACACAGTAAAAGTTCAGTACAAGCTCCTGGTTTGATGGGAGTTTTTTATGATAGAGGAAACATTAGCTTTGTAACTGTTACGTGACATTTTGAGCCCTTCTGTGAAAAGTATTTTCCATCAGAAATGTTATTACTGTTTATTAATTTCCATTCGGTTTGAGCTGCAGTTTATACATAAGTTGTCTCAAGAGAAATAGGCATCCATGGCTTACAGTTTGAGCTGAAAAGAGATCATTAATATGGTGACATTTCTGGAATCACTAACAAAGGTGATAGGTACCCTTGGCAGCCTGGGGAAAGATTTTATTGAGTGCATAAAGATCCAAAAGGCATTCCTCATAAAGATCATAAAGACCTTCTGTCCCAGTGACACAAGTCATGATCTGACTGACAGTACAAGATTTAACACTGGTTCTATGAAGACTGATTTTCAGTTTAGATACATAAAAGCATGCATCTGTTGGCAAGGGAAGCTTAATGAAAGCAGGATGGAATGGCTAAACACAGAGAAATCTGTCAGAGAAGATGTGCAGCAGTGTGAGCTGGAAGCAGGGCAGGGTGAGACACCAGCACACAGAGCAGTGGATGTCACACTGCTCGCCTCTGCTGCCAACACCTGCAGGAACTTCTGGTAAGAGATATTGCACAAAAAGTCTGGCTGGTTTTATGTGTTAAATAAAGGACAAAAAGATATGTTTGGTACATTCATTGGTAAGAAAAGAAAAGCAGAATTCCCAGGGAGAATACTTTTACTACTGACTTTTTAGTATCAATACTGAATGACTGCTCTCTGGCTGCTCAAAAAATGTATCTCTAACTAACCAGTGATAAAATTCAGAAGAAAAGTTGGTGCAACAGAGCCATAATTTCCTCTCCCTACAGCAAACTGACTGAGGCAATTACACAGCCTAATGCCTTCTGAAATCCAGCAAACTCCTGTGGATAAATCCCCACTTTTCCACACTTCAACACTCTTCAGAGTGTCACTCTTTGTGCACAGAAAAGGTAATGATTTAGACAGCAATTTCCAGCAAACTTTTCACATGCCGTTCTGTCAGTAATCTTCATCCCAGGATGAAGAAACACTTCCAATGGTTTTGAAGTTTTGGAAGGTCCACTGAGATTTCCAAGACCAATTACAAAATGAAAGATCTACTCACTACTTTAAACATCCATTTTTGGCTGAGAGTGATATGATTCAATGCCTAGGATATCTGGGCATTGAATTTATTTTATTTTTCATTTTATATTTTTTCTTTTCTTTTCTTTTCTTTTCTTTTCTTTTCTTTTCTTTTTTTCTTTTCTTTTCTTTTCTTTTCTTTTCTTTTCTTTTCTTTTCTTTTCTTTTCTTTTCTTTTCTTTTCTTTTCTTTTCTTTTTTTCTTTTCTTTTCTTTTCTTTTCTCTTTTCTTTTCTCTTTTCTCTTTTCTTTTCTTTTCTTTTCTTCAAACAATATGTCTCTAGATTTATACTTTATGGATACACATGGAATGGTTGTATCTGAACTTCTTAACTCACAGTCTCAACATTGAATGTCTGTGTAATACATCAACAGGTTCCTAATGATATATCAACATTTCCTATTAAACCATCCCATGGTAGGAACTTCAAATGTCCTCCTCTGGGTAAAATTCCTGTCTGGGTAAAAAATTCCAAGCAAGAGCTCCTCATTCAGTGCACAACATTCCTTTACAACTCTCTTGTTACATTCTCTTTCCCAGCACTTCTTGCAGTCTTGCAATTGGATGTGGGGGTCTCTCCTGCTGTATTTGTGAGCCAGCTCATCTTACTCCCTCCTTTTCCCTCTCTCTCACCACCTAGCTCTTCTCAAGGTTTTTGCATCATGACCTCTTTCAGTCAGTGTTCCGGGCTGCCCTGAGCACAGAGCAAACAGCTCAGTGGCTGAGCAGCTCCCTACATGGTTCCCCTTCAGAGCAGAGAAGTCCTGGCTGAGCAGCCAACTTCCAGCCCTGCACCAGGCAAGCCCTGTAAAAGTGATGGGTACTTGCTTTCCCCCAGGCTTTCCCTGAGAAATTTAGCCATGTTTTGGCAACTAGACATCTATCTGGAAAATCTCCTGAATGCATGAATATTCCTGGGTCTTACTAGTGCTTATGCTCGAGTCCATTTTCTTCTTGTATCTGCTTAATAGTAGAATTTCTCCTTTACAGTGTCCTGCCTGGTGTGTGTGTAGCAGGCTCAGTGTCACACGGAGCTCTGCTGTGGTAACACCAGCACAGCTGCACAGGCTGAGAGAGCTGGGGCTGTGCAGCCTGGAGAAGACAGGGCTCCTGAGAGACCTTAGAGCCCCTTCCAGTACCTTAAAGAGGCTACAAGAGAGACAAAGAAGGGCTTTTCACAAGGACCGCAGTGACAGGACAAGGAGGAATGGCGTTAAATGCAAAGAGGATTAGATGTTAGGAAGAAATTTTTTTACAATAAGGGTAATGAGGCACTGGAACAGGTTGACCCAAAAAGTAGTAGAAGCTGCATCTTTGGGAACATTTAAGGCACGTTTGGATGGGGCTCTGAGCAGCCTGGCCTAGTGGAAGGTGTCCCTGCCCATGGCAGAGGCCTTGGACTAGATGGCCTTTAAAGGTCGCTGCCAACCCAAATCATTCCATGACCAAGCAAGCAGTGAGGCAGCCTTCCCAGGGCCAGCAGCCCGGCGGGAATGCACGACCCTGCCCGTCCCCTGAGGGGCACAGGAACACGGGCTTGCCCAATGGCACGAGTCATCCTCCGAGCCTTCCAAACAGAGCTGAAGTTCCTTACCTCCTGTCCAGGTAAGGGGATCAAATGGCCACACAAAATGCTGCTACACTAGGAGGAGAAAAACCAACAAGCCTCAAGACCTTGAAGGCCTCCTGGTACATTAATAGGTGTCAGAGATCTTTCTGATTTAGTCTTTGACAGGTGGCTATTTTCTACATTTCTCAAGCAACTAAAACCTAGATAATCATCTGTGTCTGCTTCCAAGTTCTTAGAATGCTAGATGAAGGAATTTTTTGCAGATTCTGCTACAGTGTGGATTTTAAAAGCTGATAATGGTAAAACAATGACACCTTGTGGTACACATGAGCAATCAAACCCACACAGCCACAGGTTTAGATAAAGCCTTGCCAAGAAATAGATTACATTTCCCAGAACTACTTTGAATTATTGATGAGCTAAGTTTCCAGCTACAGGTTTTTGCTTAGATCTTTAATTTAAAATTGTTCTTGATGTTTACAACATTTGAAAGCATTGAATTGTTATTCAGGAATATAGCAAATTTCCAAGATATTTCTGTAACTATTCTTGCAGTGAATAATATTTTTTTTCACTTATCTGATATGTTGTTAAAAAACTCCCAGAGTACTTGTTCATCTTTTCAATGTCCCTGGCCTTACTTCAGGCAACCAGGTGATTTAAATAGCACTGGTTTGCAGGAGAAATGTTGTGCAAAATTGCTAACAAGATGTAATACTTGTTAGTTTCATGTAGGTTAAAGGGAAAACTCCAGCTGCCCAGAGTTTTCTCAGCAATGAGGATTTTCTGCTGTAATTATTTTAAATGGGCGTGACTGAATGGAACAGATGTGGTGCAATGCCATTTTGGAGCTCTTATCAGATTTTAGAAGGTTTGATAATGGTGATTTTGTATCAACCCTGTTAACTCCAAATCACTGGAGAGTTAATGATTTGAAGGCAGTTCTTCCTTTAATTTGTGGATCTGTTCAAATCAGAAAGCATTAATGACTGTAAGTGGATGAGAATTCCTGCAAACTGAAAAAGACCCCAAGATTGTTGAAGCTTTGCAAGTAAAACATTTCATACAGTTCACAATTATTTTCCTATCTACCAAGTACCAGCTTTCAGTACCAGCACTGATTACTGACCTTACCAGCATCTTCTCTGACCTCCATTTAGACAAGGTATACTGCAAATTATTGAGGTTTTGAGTGAATTATGACCTGATTAAGATGACTGGTGAGCTATTCCTGGAATTACATTATACAAGTAAAACATTATGCCTGCATTCATATATTTTATAACTGTCTAAAAATTAAAATCTTTTTGTCAGCATAATAACATTGCTGGGACAGCACTACTCAGTTCCAAGGGTATTCTGGGGACATGAATTAAACCTTCAGTCTTATATAAAAAGCACATCAGCAAAGAAGTGATATACACGAACAAGGTATATTTGGTGCCTCTGTCATTTGTCACTGGGGAGTTTCAAATCTTGACACCCTTTTTGCATCAAGTGGTAGCTTTTTCCAACCTGATGGTAACAAACTAAATGCTTTACATTGACATAATAGAAATTACAAAATAAATCTTTAATAGTATTCACTTCAAACATTAGAAAACAAATAAATATATCAGCAATGACACATGACTAATAGTGCTCTCACACAAAGTGTGGAAATCACTTTTGCTCTTGTAAAGGAGCCTGTACTCACCAATTACTGCAAAATCTAATGGTAGATGATAAAAGATAATTGATTACTGTCGTAGGCAGTGCACACCTGAAAAATCACAGAGCTTCTCTACCCCACATTAAACCAAAAATCCCACTCTCATACTGTCTCTGGACTGCAGTGCAGGCCTTGGCATGTGCTGGCTGCATCTCCCATCTTCCAAGCATCACAGGGCATCGTGCAACTCATTGTCAGAGTGGGGCTGGTAGTGAAGTGCTGCTGGGAGATTTCTTGTCTGATGGAAGTGCTACTGGAGGTCAGTGAGGCAAAGAGGAGACAATTTACACTTCCCATTTTCAGTCCTTGTACACTTCTTTTGTGGACAGAGACTAAACCAGCCTCCAGTTACACCTGTGCTTTGCCAGCTCTCCTGTACCTGCAGAAGAGCCAAGGGCAAGCTCATGACAGCCAATTCTCTTCTCACCCATTTATTTATGCCTCTCGCCCCACCTGAATCCCAGCTTGCCTGGATGCTGGAATATTTACTGCATCCAGCAGTGATACAAAGCTCACAGGTGAGAGTTTTTCTGTGATCATTGTATACATGTTTTATTTCCATTGTGTAGCATCCTCTTACGTATGTTCTGTATTCACTCAGTTTACACTGGTCACTGACTTCAGGGACTGTTTCTGGGTTTGCCCTTTCAGTAGAGATGAGGGAGCTCAACTGTCTGTTTTTAAGAGAACATGAAAATGCTGGAAAATCACAGAAAATAACTGTTATTATGCTTATGTGCAGTAAAATATCCGGACAACTCCAAAAAAAGGGATGTACTTTTTTTACCCCTTGTTATGGTATGATGGAGATAGAATATCTATGTCCTGATGAGCAGAGAAAATGAGATGCTTTTATTTGCTTGCTGTGTCATTGAGTCATTAAAGTGAGTTGATGAACATTACTTTTTACATCAGAAAAAAAAAACAAATGAGTCTTCCTTTCTTCCTTTGTTCTCACCTTCTGTTTGTAAAGTTCAGGAAATAAAGACTGTCACTTTCACAGCTCATCAATGAGAATTAACCATCCTTATTGTGAGTTTGGAGATTGATTTAACCTCCTTTGGCCCTGTTGTGAACTACATCTGTGGTGTTTTTAATAATTTACCACCTTAAACAGAAAAGTAGATAATGAAATCCTGAATCCTCTAAAATCCCTCAAAAGTATTTTTATTTCCTGTTTCTGAACAGTACCCAAATGCCTCTGTTTTTTCTGACCTTTTGCTTCCTTGGTTTACTAGTCTTCTGATTTGCACCCACTTCAATCCTCAGGGTACCATTGCTCCACCACATAATCCAGGGGTTCAGGGAGGTCTGATTTTGGGAATACCTGGAGGCTGAAAACTTCAGGCATCAGTAAGACTGTGTCACCCCCTCAGAAAGCCTCCACAGTCTGTCTGTGTAGTAAAACCCCCTTGAAAATTAATGTCATTTTAACACAAGCAACATGTGAACTGTGTGTCAGGATGACGCACCCTTTCATCAGCCTCTTACAATTCATTTGCTTCAGCCCCTGCCACATGTGGAGTCCTGACAAAAAAGTAATGAAATCTTTCCTCACCGTGGGCTGCCTGGCACTAATATTTGAATTAGAATTAAGAGCTTCTAGAGCTCAGAATTCCTCCCCTCGTAATTTAGCCACAGGAATAGCTCCAGAGGATTATCTGGGGTTGAGCTAATATCTGGCAAGTAATCAGAGGGCACAGGCTCAGATTTCCCAGCTTGAAGTGGAGCAGAGATATTGCCCAAAACATAATGAGCACCTTTTTGTTGCAGCATGTTTTTTGTTTACTATATTTGATTTAATTACTTTTTGTACTGTAAAGTTATAAACCTCCCCCCGTTATATTACGAGTTTAGTTCCAGGCATGCCCTCCTATCCCAGCTGCCAATCCACTCTGGAGACTACCCCTTGTTCCCGAAAGTTCCCTGTCCATCCCCTATTATTCACTCCCTCATGGGTTTTTCCCTCCCACTCTAATCCTTTATTGGTTTATACTTTGTAAACCCCTCCTTGTTCTCCTCCCCTCAGTTTCCCTCACAGGCTCATTCATCCCCTCCCCTTGCTGCTCCCCCATATATCAGTGGNCCATCCCCTATTATTCACTCCCTCATGGGTTTTTCCCTCCCACTCTAATCCTTTATTGGTTTATACTTTGTAAACCCCTCCTTGTTCTCCTCCCCTCAGTTTCCCTCACAGGCTCATTCATCCCCTCCCCTTGCTGCTCCCCCATATATCAGTGGCTGTAGTTTGAGTTCTGGGCTCTTGTGGAGAACTTTCAGGAGATTAAACCTGTTTGGAAATCCCATGAGAGGGCTCTCTCTCATCCTTGTTCCTGCCCTCGGTGTTTGGGTGTTCACAGAGCGTGGCTCTGAGCCAGCACCTGGGTCCAGAGCTCTGCTCAAGGCTGGCCCACTCCTGGCGTGAGTGCCAGAGACTTTATCTGCTGGGCTGGCCACCCCTTTGCTCTGACACCATGTCACCTTTTTTCTTCCTCCATTTCCCCACCCTTGCATTCCACCAGTCATTCCTGCTCACCCCTCGCCTGGTGCTCCAGCCCAGCCACCGAGCTTGTGCAGCTCTGCTGCTGTGACACAAAACTCACCTGGCCCTTGCTGGGGTGAAACCAGTAGGAAATGAAAGTGGCCACAAGGATGAAGACATTTAAGTGTGGCCCAGGGCAGCTGAGGGAGGTGCCAGATGAATCCCCACAGAGCATCTGCAGTTCTGAAGCAGGGCTCGTTTCCCCGGGTTTGAAACAGCAGTAGAGGAATTTTGCTGGAAGTTTGCTTCCTCACCTTTTCTGTTCCCCACATCAAAAACTTTGTAAAATGGCTTATGCTTGGCTACTTTGCTCAGAGCGGTTGTTTCAGATTCTTAGCAGACTCAGAGAGATAAGAAAATTCTGAGTATGATCACATCCAGTTTCAAACTCCTTCATTTTCTCCTACCAATAAAAAAAATTAATTTTTTCAATTAGCTGGCTGTAATTCTTGAATAACTGCACAAGAGGCTAAGATGTGTTCCCATGGCTCCAGCTCTATGTTCGTTTCAACCATCCACTGCTCATTTTCAAACTTGTTTTTTAGCCTTAGTCAAACTTGCACTTTAGTTGATAAATAACTCATAGCAGCATGCCCACTACTCTACTTTATCATCTTGTGCATAAGAAAAAGAGATGTTAAATTCTCACAGCTTTTGGGGAGGACAAGAGACTTGTTTTAAAACTGTGATCTGAGATTAAAGCTCCAGAAGGAAATTGCTCTGCGTTGGATCATACAATCAGGACACGTCTAAGCCAAAAAATATTCCTTCTTTAAAATCCTGTTGTGCAATGTGTTTCAATTACAGGACCTTTGGACTAACATTATCGCTGCACAGGTCAATTTAGCTAACATGTTCCTAACTATATTATGGCCTAAACCTTATAAAAAGAATTTAAAACCCAATTGCATGAATCATTCATTCATACATTGTTAGCTATGCATCAAGATATAATTTCACTACCCTAAAAATAACCACAATATTAAATCAGACTGTTTTTGTGAGGAAGATTATTTACATATTTCTTCAGGATTAGTCTTTTGGTTCCTAAATTCAGTTGTGGCTGTTTCATGCATAAATGCTAAAATCCTTTAAATATATTTTTTCCATTTCTGAGAAGCAGACAAAAACCTTTACTTCCTCTTAATATCAAAACTCTTTCTCCAATGTGTTCACCAGACCCAAAAGTGAAAAGATCAAGTATTGAAATCCCCCAAAACAAAATAAAACCAAACTGTTTTAAACACTCTGATGAAGAGACTTCTCATTTTGCTTTGCTCCACCTTCAATCTTTCACAGACTAAATGCTCACTAGTTCTTCAGTCATTCATAAAAAGGAAAAGATAAACAACATGGGTTTGCTTTTGCATGTTTTTTAGTGATTGTTATTTAGATTTAGCTCAGTCGGAACTCAGTCACTTTCTCTTGTGTGCAATGATACATCTACCATTGCAACAGTGTGCATACTGAATTAATATTTGACTCAAAGCAAGTTTTTGGATGCAAATTTAGGAATTTTTTTACTCACAGGTGGAGTAGGTGTATAGCAGGTGAATATTTCCTCTGCAGTGATACCAAATGCAATGAAAAGGAAACAGAAGTAGCTGAACAAATGAACTCCTGAGACTGGTCACCAGAGAGAAGAGATCAGTGCTTGGAACAGTTTTGTAACCCCCAGACACCAGACAACTTAATCACTTTCCCTTTATCCCAGCCTTGTGTGCCTGTATCACTGAAAGTGATGAGTGGGCTCATTTAGTTTAAGGTGCTGTTGAAGCTGGAGAGCCCCAAGGGGAAGCATCTGCTCCTGGAACAGCCCAGACACTGCTACAGGAAATTCCTTTACTTTGCATGGAAGGATTGGGGGGAAATTCAAACGTAAACTCTGCATCTAACCTATACATTTTGACTCTAACTTGTTTCTTTCTAGGAAATATGGTGCACAAAAGGCTTCTGTGGCCAGGAGAGGTTTCAGATCTTCTAAACTTGCCTAATCCAATCCAGCATCTTCGTGAGTGATTTGATTTCCTGGTAATTTGTGGAAAGCCACCAATTAGAAAGAGAAGTCAATGTTCCCTGACTCCATTGATATGGTCAATCAGTGGGCACAGCTTGAATTTCAGCTGACAATTCACACTGAGCTGGTCAGAGTCCATTAGAAATGGAATAAAATGCCAATAGTAAATCAGTAAGATATCATTTAAATGGAGTAAATGCAAGAAAATAACATTATTCTCATTGCATCTTCTGCAAGGACAAACAGAAACAAAACCAGAAATTGTCCAGCTACTTGTTTACAGTGATTATTGAATCATTTTTATTGTTCAGATACTGAATACTGTCACAGAAAGTGTGTCTACTCTTCCCTAAAAACTCTTTACTCAAATAATTCAATATAAAGGTGTAATCTTCAGAGGTTATTTTATTCCTTGCTTGTACACTTGAAGTAGATATAAAATTCAGATCCTGTCTTTCATTTAACTTAAAATATTTGTTTCAAAATTCACCTGTGTCTGAATCAAAAGCTATGCAAAATTATGCATACACTTTATTGTACACAATCTCCTGTGAATAAAAAAATCATAAATAAAATACCTGTCATGTTTTCAAGCATTGTTGGCATATCAGCTTCACAATTAGTCCAGAGAAACTGTAAATTGTAAATGCTGTTGTAAATAAAGGCAAAGTCTATTTTCCTTCCTAAGAGTGAAAGACAAATTCAATGTGTAAGACTGAAAGGTTCAAGAAATGTTTTACTTAATCTGCACATGGAGGAGTTCTGATGGCAACTTTTGTTTTAAGTTTTTTTCCTCAGCTGTGTTTCCTTGGCAAGATTTAAATATCACTTGCTTTTACTTTATGTTGAGAGTTTGAGCCTGTTTTAATTCCTGTGGTTAGACACAAAAGATGCTTAGTGGTTTTTGTCTACCCACAATCTTCACCTTATAATGGTTTTTCTCTTTAGATTGCAGACCCTTCTCATTTCTTATAGAACAAAACTGCACTCATGATTAAATTTAATGAAAGTCAGAAGAAAAAATATGAAGGTCAGACAAATTATGTCCTTTTCCATATTTCAAAACACTTCTGAAGAATTGCTTAACAGAATGGAAGGCTGTCAAAGTCCTTTTCCATTCCCATACCATCTTTTATTTTACTTGTATGAAAAAACTAATTAATATGTCTGAAAAAATATTTTTAATGAGGAGTTATCTATTCTTTTTTTCATAGAGAGTTCTGGAACAGGAGTATACAATTAAGAGAGAGTTCAGTGATCCAAAGTCTTTTTATTTCCCATGGTGCTATGGATCAGTCCTGTTCCTACTTCTTTCTGTAGACACTCTAATAGGTTTTCCATTTCTGGAGAGTATTTTTGAACAGTTAATTCCACTTTGAAGAAGTAAGAAGCTTTCCAGATGACATCTTACATTCATCAAAATATGCCGTGCTAGATGTATTAGGCCTTTCTTCTGCTAATTTACAGGCAAACTGAAAAAGGATAAAAAAAACCTGATTCAAATTAGTTCTAATGATGTGCATAAGGAAGGCTGCAAAATTAAGCCTTAGTCAAGACATGGAAAAGAAACAGTACTGAGTATGACTTCAAAATAATGTTCATAGTATACAGTTTATATAAAAATGCATCCAGCTACAAATTCAGATCCAGTGGAAAAAAGCAAGAACAGTAATCTCTGCATGCTTTCTGCTGCACACTTTTTCTTCTCCCTCAAAGCTCACAGGTGAAAGCCAATAAATTATCTTGTTTTCTTTCTTCTGTATCAATAAAGAGGCAGCAAACATGGCTCCTGGTTTTGTTAAAATTCAGAATTACACAACAGAATATCTGTTGCCCTTACAAGTCTTGCCACCCAAGGAACACCAAATTTATGACCCTTCCTTCGATCACAATAATGATCTTCATTTATCAAATGCTGTGAAATCTCAAAATCCAGTTAGGTCATCCCTCAGCCTGAACAATGAAAGAACAGTGTCTAAAGAGCCTACAGTTCTCTCTGCCATAAAAGCAAATTCATGTCTTCCTTTTGCAAATGGATCTGGACACAGTGACTTTCATTTCATTGCCTCCAGACTGCCTCACTACAGTTGTCACTAATGTAGAAATGAAGACAAATACAAAATCTATGCTTTGAATAAATCCATTCCTTCAAAGGCTGCAAAGCAGCACACAGTCACAGTAGTATAAGGACCATGTGCATGCTGGATTGGGTTCCACAAAATTGAATACCAGGCTCTCTGTGTTAGTGTGCCTTTAATCAGGACAAGGTCTGAAACATTTTTGTTTGCTTCTCCATGTCCCACTCCACCAGTCAGCTGAAATCTAGAGGCCTGATTTTTCAAATGCTTTTTGTTTTCTGGCTCCCACTAGAGCTGATGCACACATTGCTAAGCTGTGCTCATGTGGGACACATCAGGTCACCCAGGCCAGAGGGAGGTAACTGAGAAGCAGAGGATTCAGGCATGCTATGTAATACATGTAAAAGAAACTTAAATAATTCCAAGTGGTTAAAAACAGTCTCCGGGGCATTCTGCCTCGGAAAAGCTTCCCCATAGTATGATTGTTCTCCTTTCAGTGTGAGTAAGGAATAAGAAACCACTGGCTATTTCTCTTCTTCATCCTCAAGAGGAGGGGAAGCCATTGGAAAAGCTGCCATCTTTCCCTGTCCAAGGGCAAGCTGGGAGCCCACTCTTGGGGCTGAAAACACATACTCAAACCACTGCTCTCATCCAAAAATATATTTAAACATTACAAAAAATACCTATCCCAGAATACAAGGTTTTCTCTACATAATGCTAGTATGCTTCTCAATTGCATTCCTTTCTTATTATTATTAATTCACTCTGTAAAACGAAGTTGGAACACTAAAATAAAATTGAAAGTATCTCTTCTTGTCCTAGATGGCTCAGTAGACTCTTGGCATGCTATCATGATGTCTTTACTTGCTGTAAGTCTCTCTGATATTTGGAATTCACTGTTGGAAAATCTCTAGAGGAAATGCTGAAAGGTAACAATATGCATTTTAGCCAAAAAGTGGAATCTGTATATAGAGAATGTCAAGGCACATCAGAACAATTACATTTCTTCATTTCTATTTCCCTCCCTTCTCTCGCCATCTCTGGAGTACCCACTCTATAAAAATTAGGATGCATCTGGAGCATCTATACATTTCTTTCAGCTCTTAGTTTTTTTAAGGCATTATGTCTTTAAATTTGGTACTCAAGTAACTGCCTTGCCTTGAAAACTGACATTGTGCATCCTGGATTAAAGCACTTCCTGGGAGTCTGGGGTTTCTCTCTTATTCAACACGTCTGCTCTCTTCCTCTGTTCTCTTTCTTCTCATCTAAATGTGATTTTTTTCTCTCTTCATGCCTCCTAATTTCTGTGATCTGAACCCATGAGTCCTTTTCCCCAATTTAATTCTACCTTACATTTTTTCTCTCTGCTCTCTGCCTCCAGTTCCTGTGGTAGGTGTTGACACAACCCTTTGCAGTACATTTCACCACACACTGGGCAGCCCCAGGCAGCTCTCCAGGGCTGTTTTCACCAAACACTGGCCTCTTCTGATTTCTGACTGTTTGTGTTTTACCAATCTTGTCCCACCTGTCCCTAGCCAACACTACTGGTAACTTTTATAGGACCTCCCAGTTCTTCCAGTTCAATGACATTTTTTTCACCTTAAGATACCTCCTTTCTATTCTCTTTCCTTTCTTCTATGAGCATAATTGTTGATTTTCCCAGTTTCAGCCATGACTTCTAAGTCTTCCTAGACAACTGACTCTACCTTTGCAGCTCTGTTGACCACAGCTCTAGATCCTTTCACATCTTTTACCTGACATCACACTTTTTTCTATTTCCCCCTTGATTATTTTTCTTGATAAAAGAACTGTTGAGCATGCCAAATTAAAATTACATTTTAACCTTTTGATTCTGCGACACTTTACCTTTTCATGCCCTCATTTTTCTTGTACAATTCCACCCTTTTTAAATTTAATCTCCTCTGTCTCCATGTCTTAATGTCCCCCGTATAATTTCTTTTGCATTTTTCCTGAATTCTTCTTTTTACCTTCGCAGTAAAAATATGTTTTATTCTATTCTGTCTAAACAACAAATTAAAAAAAAACCTTTAGTTCTGTTTTGGTTCATAATAACTACATCTTCAGTTTTCTTACAACTTGTCCAAGTTGTCTTTGCATTCTCAAGCACTAAATCATCCTTGACTAATTCAGTCCTGCCCTCCCCACACTTTTACAAAAATTGTTTTACTATTTCCTTGTTTGGAGCACATCATTCTTCTTAATTCCTCCACTGCTATCTTGGCTTCACATCATCAAACATGAATAAAAATGAAGTGTTACATCTCCTCACAGCCTTACCCTATTCCATCTATCAAAAGTAAGATAAATAAATAAATATTAATAGCAATAACAAATGATGCATGGAAACACACTGCCTCCAAGATTGCAGGACCTGAATGTCTCATTGTGAAAATGTCAGTCTAACTTGGCACATCTAACAGAAAGCTTCTCTCCCAGTTATAGTCACATCACTGAAATTACTGTTCATATATTTTGGATAAATTTTCTTTCTTTGTATTAAAGGTTTGCATCTGGCACTTAAACTGAGTAATACTTTGTTTCATGACTTAGTCCACTGAGGTCATGACTTGCAAAGAAAAATGCTATTTAGTTGGAGCCAAGATGATACAACTTGCCTATAACAAAACTTGGCTTTTAAATATTATTTTGAAACTTGTATTTGAAAGATCATATTTTTTTTTTCCCTCTTCTTTTGCTTTACTGATCTTTAAAATCAGTCAATCACATCAAGCAGTCAAGGGTCAGAGGCTGTGTGACTTCATTAGATAAAATAGTATGAATCATGGATTTTTCCATATGCTGTTGTTCATGTTAGCAGAATAAGGAAACAGGTCACTGGTGAACTTCATTTCACGGTACATGACAACTGGCATGCAAACAGAATGCAATCTCAGACTGGTTCATCTTCTTACAACTGCCTTTGATATTCAACTGCATATTTCTATACATCAATGGTTCAATAATCTTGATAGTGTATGCAATGACAGCTGACATCAGATCAACTGATTCGTACACAAGTACCTTAGAAATATGATTAAATAATTTGTAAATAATCATGTTCCTGACTGGAAGGTAATATATTATTTTACAAAGGGATGAATCTATAATTTTATTAATTTCAAATTGATTTAATGGATGTGATTCTATCAGGCACCATTCTGCTTTGCTCCAGACTGCAAAAGTACACTTTATTAACAGACCTTCTGTTTTCCACAGGAATGCTCTGGATTCAATGTTCAGTCTGGAATTTTTTTTTTGTTTGTTTGCAATAGGTCATGGGCTAACAGAAATAAGAAACTTTACCATACTTCTTTTAAGAAGCTTATATCTTTCTATTCAATTAATTTTGATAGTTTTTCCAATGACTAAACCTCTAGCTTCTTATCTAAGTTTAGCTGGTCAAGGCCTGAACTAAAAGTAGGGTGAAGGGGGAAAAGGCTGCCTTAGAGCTGCTCTGTATGTGACCATTGATTCATCTCTGTAACATACCCTTGACATCCTTATGCCAAAGGAGAGCACAGTACAACTTTCCTGGACCAGAGGGATGCATCCAGAGGACGAAGTAACAGAAGAAATAGCAAGATCAGAGGAAAGGAAATTAAAATTAAGTGCTCACAGATCGAAGTTTCCAAGAGATGATAAAAGCAAATTGTATACAAGGTAGTAGCCTCATTGGAGTTAAAACTGTAAATTTGATGCTATGGGTTTGAAGAACACAGTTCGGAGCAAAAATTAGTTCTGTCAATTAAAAATAATTAACTAGTTCTTTTTTTGACTAATAAATTTCTTTCTACCATTGCACCCAATCCAAGTCTCACATCTGTCTATAATGAACTGTCAAACTTTATATAAAATTGAATGTATTAATAGAAATTTCAGTTTCATACTTTTATGGCCTTGAATGTACTTTAGTTAAGCACTGGGCTTCTGAAGTGCCACTGCAGCCAGCTTTTGCTAAATAGGTCAACTAAACCTTGAGACTAATTTGTTTAAAAGTGCTGGAACTGAAAACCTCTAACCTCTCTTTCTTAAAATTGGTGAGTCTACCTTTGTTAAGCTTTTTCTTTTTTTCTTTTGATATGGTTTCTATGTAGAAATGCATTGGAATGTGTCACCTGTGTTAAAATGGTACTGATCAAATTATTACTCATTGTTTTTTTATCCTGTTCAATCCCCACCCTTCAAACAGGATCCATTTTCAGGCAAGGGAGCTTGTGTGTAAAGATGAACATTGTACAATTGCATCAATGAAAGTACCAAAGTCAGCTCTGCCAACTATGATTTCATTCTTAGAGTCTAGCTCTGGTTACAGAAAAATTAATTTGTAAAAAAAGCCACTGCATGGCCTGAGTCTGTTATTCCTGTATTCCATGTATTCCATGGGAATTCCATTCCCATTGTTTGTTCTTAAGAAAGGTCTCCTACCCCTCTTCGTGTTTAGCAAGCAAAGCTCACTAAATGAGGAAATACCTGCTGCTCAGAGCTGAGTCAGCCGGTGTGGGGGTCTGGAGGAAGTCTGTGGAGTGTTTGGGCAGCCACTGCTCCAGCAGCAGCATCAGCAGCTCCTCCAGCCCCAGTGCCACCCCAGGAGCTGGAGTGGAGGCTGGAACACGTCTGTCCAGCATAGCTGATGGGCACTGCTGCACCCAGAGGCCCCCCCTTGTGTCTCACACCCAGATGTGGCTGCAGAGAAAAGGAAGAAAACCCCATGTGGGATTCTACAACTCTTTATGCTTGAAAAATGCCATGGGTGGAGCTGGGGAGATTGCTGTCTTTTAAGTACAGAGACACTCCTTCCATCCAGGGAGTGGGTGGAAATGCTGCCATCCTTCAGGCTTGTCTTCACTGGGGAAATTGTGAAACCTCTTTCCTCAGCTCCCCATCATCTCCCAGTGTGCTTCACAAACTCAGCTCTGCAAGGGCTTCCTCCACCTTCGCAGGAGTCCCTCACTTCTCCCACAGGATCTCATGCCATCACCAGCCTTTGTCTCCCCATCTCCCTTTGCCAGTGTTTCCCTCCAGATGTTCAGTATCTGACTCTGCCATCGTGCTGGTTGTTCTGGTTGTTAGGGGACCAGGATCATCTTCTGTGGAGGGGGGATTATGGGGGCACAGGGAGGTTGGAGAGCACAGGAGTGCAGTCTGCAAAACCACCAAATGTAGGGGTGCATAGCAGGAGGGTGGGGGGAAATGCTGGGCAGACCGGGAGGTTTTGACACGGCAGAAATGCAGGAGCCCTCAGTGACCAGCTCTGTGGAAAGCTAGAGCAGGAGTGTCACACTGTGAAGGACAGCAGCACAGAGTTCAGCAGTAACCAGGTGTTAAAGTATTGAGGCACTTTCAGTACTCCTAGAGGGGATTTCCCCTTCAAGCAAGGTAGTTCATTCAACATTTGCCCTGAATGAGATGTAAGAAGGTCTGAGAATGAGCCTCAGGAACGTTGTTTGTTCCCTTCAGCCCTTAGAAAGCCTGCCTAATGTTCCCAAAAGCCATCCTAATCCTGTCAGCAGAAATGCCTGAGAGGCAGTAAGCCAGCTCTTCCCGCAGCAGAAGCAGAAGTAACGCTGCAGTGCACAAAATGACTCTGGTTTGACCTAAACTTCTGTTCCTTTACATGTCACCCATATTCTGCTACATATTTCTAAACTGCAAATGCTCTCCAAAGACAGTGATGGTTTTACCCAGCACAATACAGATGGGGGACCAGGTCTCAGTCTGTGTTAGCTGACATGGCTCCACCAACCAGGAATCAGCCCTCTCAATTTAGATGCCAGTACACATTTAAGCTGCTTCCGTGCTCACATTCTATGTAATTAATGCAGATGGAGAATTTCATGTCCCTCCTGAGCACAGTCCATAGCTGTTGTATGAGTCTGTTGGAGAGGGGGTGACTGTGAACAGAGAGGTGCCAAGCAGACACACACCAGCTGTCACAGACATACAGGTTGCATTTATTGATGAGTGTGGCAAGTTAGTAACTTCACCAGTTACCAGAAGTGAAGCAGTCCTTTCCTATGTCATTATTGGTTTAAAGTATGCAGTGATATGTCAATGAAACATGGTGATTGATCTCCCTAAATTCTCAATTATCCCTCCTGAATAAGGGAGAACAAGGGATACCCCCCCCAGCCCATACTGTCCATACCAGCAAAATATATTACAGCAATTCTGATAATCAAGGTAACAAAACCTGCAGAAGTTTTACCTGCTCCTGCCCAGGCCATTCATCTGGCAGCTGGTTACATCCCAGCAGGTCCTGTCTCAGAGAGAAACCTGGGGTAGGAGGAAGCTCAGGGAAGGGATAGTCCTAAACAAATCCCCACTGCTTCAATCTTTGAAAGAAAAGGAGAAGGGGAATGAGATGAACCTTGGGGTGCTGGGAGGACCCAGCTTCCTCAAGGTGAAATAGCAGCAATATGCTTGGCTGGAGTCAGCACTGTAGAACTTCATTTATTTCAGACTTAGATGCTTGTCTTTTTGCCTTCATCTCTGAACCTAGCTACCAGAGCATGAAATGCTCATTTTCACATTCAGCACAAATCCCAGTCTGCACTTTATATCCATTTTTCTTCCCTTCAGTGTTTCTTGGTACAGACAAGAAATCAGTCAGCAAAGGGGTTAAAACCAAAGGCAGGACCTACAGGTTCCAACAAATTTGACAAACTCCTTTTCCCTCTTCTCCCTCTGCCAAGGGTTTTTCCTGTCAGACAACACACCCAGCCTTCCTAGAGACAACAGGTAATGTTCATCTGCCACAGTGATGGGCTCAGACTCTTGGAGGCACGGTCACAACATCTATAAACAATAAAATTCCTAGCTGCTATAATCATAGTGTCAACAATGAGTAATATGTTCTGCAAAAAAGGCCTGGGGATGATGCTGGAGTGTGCTAAGGTGGCTACAAACTATCCTGAGAACAGTTTCTTTACAGTTGGTCAAGATATCAAGCAAAGAGTTACTGAAGTATTCATCACAATTTTTTTTGCTTTCTTAAACTATGTTAGTCATATTAAAACAGCCTTACTGCTAGGATGTGTTGGGAGGGCAGAATTCAAACTCTCCTCTCCAACACACTCCCCAGACACCAGAGCTTCTATCAGCATTTTGACAAGCTCGTGTCAAGAAATTATGTGCCCATGACTAAAAATTAGTTATTTAAAAGAGCTACTAAAAAATTGTGATCTCTCTCTTTAAATGTTTGACCCTGAGGCAGAAGAGGAGGTGGGGGAGAGAGAGAAGGAGAGAGAATACGATAAGATAATCGCTTTAGATAACAACCTGAGTCATGGTAATAGCAGCCTAATTGCCATCCAAGTGTTGTCAGCAGGAAACAGGCACACCTAGAGAGGCACCTGTGCAGAGCAAGATTAGATTTAAATGGAAGAAAGACAGAGATATAAATGCACTTTCATCTGAGTATAGTGGAAAGTAAGAAATAGTTGTTTATGTAGAAACAGCCTGAAATCCAAGAGCTGCTTCAGATAATGGGATGTGGCTGGTATGTAATTCATGTAAGGAAAAGGCACACTACAGGGCTAAAAATGAAATGTGCATTTATATTTAGGCAGAGAAAATAACTGTATGTAGGGAAGAAGTTGGCTGATGCTGTCTTTCCAGAATAAATCAGCTTCTGCAACAATTATGACTTTTTTATAAAATAAAATAAAATTAGTAATGTCAGTCTGACAAGACAAAATAAGGAAAATAAGAAACCCCTTTTTTCGGGGATCCGTTTTTTCAGGGAAAATAAGATCTTTCCCTTAAAGCCAGTATGACTGTAGTAAGTGATTTGCTTGGAAGAAAGCTGCCTGAGAATGGAATGGTCTGTAGTTGATTGATATCAAATATGCCCTTCATAAGCATGAGCCTGTTTTTGTCCATTTAAGATTTGTTCTCCACTGCTGTCCTCTGAGCACTGCCCCTGGCTCTGGCTGCAGCCCCTTGACACAGGCACAGCAGCTGTGGGAGGTTGCACAGCAGCTGTGGGAGGTTTCACAGCTGGGTTTGGGCACAGCTCTCGGCCCCTGCTCTCCAGCTGCCCTCCCTCTTTCCTGCTGCGGTTCTCAGAAAGAGGACATGGTGCTGCCCACACACCTGAGGGGGAAATGAAGAGTGGGATTCCTGAGTAAGAGACGATAAAATGCTGTTTTGTTTGTGCAGGATGAAGTCTGTGGGGTGGGGAGAGCTGAGTGCAAGAATTGATTGTGTCCTCTGATGAAGGAGTCAGATCCTTCAGCAAGGGTATTGATTTATGCATTCAACTCTGCAAGTTGCTTTCCACTACCTCTTTTGCAACTGAAACTCAGTGATGTGAATGTCAATAGGCATGAACAAAAGCCTTGTGTTTTGAAAAATCTGAATCTGTATCTGTAGGATATAAAAGCTGTTACATTTCTGTGCTTTTGCTCTCCTCTGGAAGTCATTTTCCAGGTTGTTGGTAGTGGGTGTTGCATGCAGAATGTATGTGTGTGCCTGTGCATTACCATGATTGTAATTTTCCCCTAAAAATAGCCCCCTTTTTTTTTTTACTTGTAAATAGCATTTGATCACAGTCTAGAAATATTGCCTACCAGAAATTAGCTGTCCTGAATTGCTGAATAGTATTTGGGGAGGCTGTTATGGCAACAGAGGTATACCCTCTGGATTTAAGCATCCCAGGTTCTCATGGCAACTTTTTTTGGTATACCTGCACATGCAGGAAAATATGCTGAGCTATCCCAGTAATCTCTGGAAAAAACAGCTGCAATGGAATAAACTGACATGTTTATCACCTTACATTTGTTTTTAAAATACACATGGAAACCTGCCTTAAATAAAATACATAAATAAAAAAATCAGGGGGAAAAAAGCACACAAAGGCCAAAACAACACTGTGGAAACAATGACATTAAATGATTTTATGAATTCTTCATATAAATTAGTATTTATGTTATATTGATACTCAGTACTTCAACCAATGATGGATTGGCATTGTCAGTACACTATGAGCACTCAGAGTAGGTACCAACCTGCTCAGCTGCCATGGGGCAGCTCTGGTTATTTTTTTTTCTTCTTTTTAAAAACTCAGTGAAATCATACAAAATAGGACCCTCTATCAGAAATACATCACTTTCAAATGACTTTGACCTGTGATGCAACAATCCTAACAAAAGAAGTGTTCAGCCATGGCATCAAATGCTCCATTTCAGCTTTTCTTCTGCATTCCAGGGCACTGTTCACATTAATCCAATGGACTTTGGAGTAGCCCTTTTTCTTCAACATGCAATTCTCGTAACAAAGATGAATTCTACTTCCTCTTCTCCCTTTATAACTACTGCTGTCCCCACATGACCCCTCCACAGGGTCAGGTGGGCAAGCAAGGGTGGTGCCTGTGATCACAGGCCCCTGGTGCTCATTGTGAGGGCTCAAAGCACACAGGTTTACACACACACTCCAGAGGATGCTGTCTGTTTGGAAACAGAGCTTGTGCTTCCCAGAAAGGGATGGTAACTCTTGAACAGGAAGACACCAATTAAGTAATTAGGGTGAGCATAGAAAGAGCTGTAAAGTGTCTATCCCTTAATATCTTTATATCTTATATCTTTATATCTTAATATCTTTAAGAACAAATAATAAAACCTTCTGTGAGGGATGTCCTAAGCAAAGCCCTTAAGGCCAGGGAGGTGAACTGGATGACAACCTAAATTCTGTGTTTCTGTGGCTGTGCTGTCACTGTGCTTGCTTGTCCTTGCATGAATGTAAGCCTGTACAAGCACAGACCCAGAGTTAGGACGGCAGATGCCAGAGAGAGGAAATTTGAAATTATACATCAAGTATGCGGGGAAGAAAGCAAACACCTGAGCACCTGGAAGAGTTTCATATGCTCTTAGTCATTTTTCTTGAAACTTTTTTAATGTCTGAGGTTCATTACAAACAATTAAAAGAAAAAAAAATCTTAATGGTCCACAATAGGAGCTGCACAGCCCAGGAGTACAGGTAGTTTTACTTATTTAATTTGTACTGGAAGGTTTTATTTAAGTGGTGGACAGTAAATGCATTTTTTATTAAGCACAAAGTATCTAAACTGAAAACTGACTTGAAGAACATAAAAACTTTGTAACACTCAAACACTAAGCGTTCATGTGACTATACTGGGAAATATGCAGAGTAGGCGTGCTCATTTCTGAGGAAATCTTCCCACTGGCTATTTGTAGGAAGCGGCTGATGACAATGTCTTTGGCCTTGTCAGTCTCCATGTTCCTCTCCCGCGATATCTGCATGCTGATTTGATCCACGTTAGTCATGATTAGCTCCGAGGCCAGGATCTGGGTGGGGGATGCCCTGTTTGCTGTGCTGTCCATGATGTACTGCTTGTACAGTTCCAGCAGCTTCTGCTCCAGGTATTCGTTCAGGGCGGAGTCGGAGAGCGGCTGCGGGTGCGGCCCCAGGCTCGCCAGCCGCCAGCACGACGAGTGGCCGTGGGCCGGCCTGCGGATGGTGTCACCCGTGGGGGGAGCCTGCACGGACTCCATGGCGGGAGGGATCTCTGAGGACTCCAGGAAGGGGCCTACGCCGCTGTCACAAGCAAAATCTGTGGTGACTGAGCTGATCGGCACCACGTAGTCCCCAGCGATATGCAAATCGTTGTAGTTCTTGCAAATGCTCTTGCAGGACGGTGGCACCAGGTAGGTGACTTTTGTTGTCAGCTCCTCACAGACATGCGTAGCTGGAGGTGGCTGCCCTGTGGGCCTTGGGTGCTGGACAGGCTGGGGGAGATTGTCCTTCTGCCTTCTGCTGTGCTTGCTGCCTCTGGAGCAGACTGAGGAAATGCACTTGCCAGCAGGTCTGCATCTCTGAAGGAGGCTTTTTCCTTGTGCTTCGCCTGTGGGACAATAATTAATGGACCTCATTTCATACACACCTTCATCAGGCAAACTCTTGTAGAGTGCAGGGTTCAGGTCTTCACGGAGGTAGGTGATTCTGTGAAGGTAACCTTCTGACAGCATCCTTCTCCAAGGGAAAGGAGCCCACCAGCAGACACAAAAATGACAAGAAGAAATTAATTACAAAAAGTTCATTTTAAACTCACTCAGCTGTGATTACACTCGCCAGTCTGTTACTAGCAGCAAAGAGATGTCTCCAATTTGCACATGAAGAAGAGTGTCTCTGCCTTACTAGGAGACTTGAGTCAGTGAGTGATCAGCCAGTCTCCCTGTCGTGCTGAATCTCACCAAAGCACACTCTCTATAACATAACCTATGGCACAACACATCCAATGGCAAGTGAGTTGAGGAGAGAAGGACAAGAAGTCTTTTGTTGTGGGATAGCTGCTGTAATAGCTTACACTTAAATGCATCTAATTTTGCCCTGGAGTTCATTAAGAAGCCAGGGGTTTCCCCCTTTTTCTCATATTATTTGAACCAACTTTTGTTGTCTGCGGTTTGTCAGCTGCCTCTGAAATACGATGAATTGAGATTCATATTGAGACTATTACCCCTTCTGTTCAGACTAATCATTTGTGTGGTTCCTTCTTCATTAAAAAATCTCAGACCATTAAATTTGCACTTTGCACGTCTGCATTACAATAAGGATGGAATTATTTTTTACATGAAAATGTCAGTGGAAAAAGCAAAACTATTTGGAGGCATGATTCATCTGGCCTGGTTTAGACACCTAAATCAAAATGAAATTAATTGTGCCCTAGATTTGCTTTTCACTCTCGAGTTGCTATAAAAGGATCTTAAACTAGATCCTAGATATAGATATCTGCAGGGTACTTTTGAAGAGACAGATTTCAGTGCAATGCATAGGAAAGTGCACATTTCAGAAGTACTCCAGCTTGCTCTTTCACTGTGGGATTAGTCGTACCACAGCTCTGGAGTCAGTTTTCCTTGCATTTCTGCAAAGGCACAGTTGGGTTCCAGCAGTCACTAACTCTCTCCACTCTCTGAGCAGACAGCTCAGACCCAAAAGCTGCACAGAAGTGGTAGTAATTAAAGACAGGATTTGTCAGCAAGGACACACATGCTGCACATCAGTATATGTTCTGCCCAAACTTTAGCAGCTCTGTTACCAAAAAAATTGTTTTAAATCCACCTTTTTTTTTTAAACAGATGTCAAAGATATAATCAATGGGAAAGATGTTCTTAAGAAATTGTTTGGTCCAGAAAGGAGAAGGTAGATTTAAAGTAAAAATAAATTTAAATTAAAATTATTAAAATAATTTCTTTCTTTATCTACTACAAATGGTATTTTCCCAGAGTGAAGGGACTCTCATTTCTTAGTAAAGTTTTCATGTGTCAGAGTTGCTAGTGCAAAAAGCTGCACTAATAATTGTTGGCTAAATCCTGTCTAAGCATGAAGATAGACTTTTACCAGTTGTTAGGGAGGAGACAGTGTGAGAAAATACTTTCCTTGGCAGGGAGGGATTCACTTCCATACCATGAAGAAGGTTGAAGAGAAACTTGAAGAGAAAATAACCTTCCTTAGCAGAAATGTTAATGGGAATTAGATGTGTCCAAACACTTGCTTTGGTGACCCTGGATTCTCTTTGTTGCTGCCAGTTGTGTGAGATTTCCCACAGGCAGTAATATATAATTAAAAGTGACCTATTTACACAGAAGGGGGAAAAGTCACGTTTGGGGTTTGGCAGTCCTTGCAGTATGCTGTTGTTGGCTTGCCTTGGCTTTTAGCTCTACTTCAGGTGTCCCCATAGAAATCTTAGCTAAATGCTAGAGCTGCTCATGTTGTCACCTCTCTCTTCTGCTTCTCTTCCCCACTTTTGCAAAGTCTGTTCCCACTGCCATCCATGGCCCAGATGTATTTATTGCAAAGTCATCACTACCATGGCTAGCTTGGAACAGTTCTACATCTATTCATATGGTATTTTTAATGTGGATTTGGAGAAATGAGTGGAAATGTAACATATGGCCTGGCCACTGCTCAGCCAACACAGGCAGAGGCAGTTGTGTTCAGGTAGCATGTGACACTTTGGTCTTTCCTGCTCCCCAGATGTGAGCTGTTTCTGCCATAAGGTGCTACATGAGGGAAATGAAACTGCTGGTTTCATTTCTTTGCACTGCATTCTGCTGTGCTTATTTTAATAGGGAGCACACTGAGACAGGAGTGGAAACAAAAGAATTGGCAAACAAAAAAATATTGGGGTCTCATTGTGCTCAGAGTTGTGTGTTCTGCTGAATGGGTTACAAGCTTACCCTCTGAAGCTGGCAAAGGCTGCCACACTGATCTGGCTCTTCCCAGCTCTGCAAGGAAATCTGACTGAAGTTTTGATAACAGTGCTGAGAGCATGAATGCAAAAGGGAGGTGCATTTATCTAATGTTTCTTGTCCTAGTATTTAATATAATATATACTCCTGTCAATTTATTATCCCATCACTCCAGTAGTCGTGCAATTGCGGCACCTTTGATTTTTGCATTTTAAATCTGATAAGGATTGCAGTTTTGATTAATGCTGCTTTCTCATGCCTCCTCTCTTAATCCTCTCTCTGTGCCACAGAGGATACACATATATACACATATACACAGGATAACAAGGGCACAGAGATTATATCTAATGTCTTTCAATATTTGGGTTTCATGCTCCTTAAATCCAGATTTCACTTACATCTGCCTGAAAATAATTGTGTAACTATTTATTGCACAAGGAAAACCAGTCCTCATTTTTACAATTTTACAATTCTGATCTGACACATTTTGCATGTAAGGTGAGCCAGAAGAATTTTCCTTGTGCTGCTACTGCCCTGACAATGGGCACCAACTACATTCTGTCAAAACCTAGTGGAGATAGAGGGAAAAGATGTCTGGTTTACACTGTCTTTTCTATCTGACAGTCTTTATTACAGTCAGATGATCTTAAAAACTCATATGTCTTGCTTGAGGATTTTGTTCAGTTCTTCAGCAGAAGAAAAGCCTGAAGGCAGGATGAATATTTAAGGTCACATGGAGAATCCAGGGGTATTACCAGTGTGTGGCAGCAAATTTGCTAGGATGTAATGCTTGTAGAAAGTGCCAATGTTCGCATAAAGGCCTCAGATTACAGTCTGAGAGCAGGAAAACAGAATGGGAGTTCTTGGCTCAGGATAAGAAAACACTTATGGAAACCCTGAGAAGTGTGCACAAAGAGATATGATAAATTGTGCCCCGTTCAAAAGCCTAAGCAAAATGAAAAGTTGCTAGTGAGAATGGAAAGAACATGGTGCCAGCTGGGATCACAGCTCAGTGGGGAAAGGGACATACTTCTGCATTGCAATAGGAGGGAATGGAAACTCATAGAAGAGACAAGCTTGTGTCTGGCTTTCGGATCCCTGACCAGGGCTCCAAGTGGCATTAAAGTTATGCTGCTGGGGATTGGAACTCGACTCATATCTGAGGGTATACCTTGAGTTCTAGCTGATTTACTAGATGAGATCCCAGAGGACAGTCTCCCTGCCTCGAGGGAGCTCAAATCCTATGGATCTGTCTGGAGTATTTTTTCCCTGTTTTAAGAGACATTTTTCCAGTTTGTGGAGACACAGACAGATCCCCTCAGTGAAGTGTGGGATCCACCTCAGACTGCCAGACACATATGCAAGAGTCCTGGCAAGCAGGATAGTCTGTAGAGCAAGCTTACATGTATTGCAGGACCCATATCTCACCTTCCCCTGGGGCTAGTGTGGAACAGCTCCCAGGAAGCCTCAGCACAGCCAGCGTGGGGAAACCAAGACAGTGAAGAATGGAATCTAATGAGCTCTGCACATGGATAAATAGAGCCTCTCCTTAATGCCTGAAACCTACAGATCTTTGGTATCTGAACCTCATCTGGCTTGGGTAAAGGTAATGCTGATGACACCAAATTGTGTGGTGAGATGGACACATTTTGCAGGGAGACCTGCACAGGCTGGAAAGTGAGCCAGCAATAACAGCATCAGGTTTAACAAAGGCAAGTGGCAGCTCCTGCACTGGTTAACACAACCAAAGAGCCCAGCACAGGACCTGGGTGCCTGGGGAGCCTTGCTGAGAGGGATGCTCTTGTTATACAAATGCCTACCAATTTTTGATCATGCTAAATGGATGCTGATAAGTTTCAGGAGCATTCAGCTTCTTTCATTCAGAAGCAAATACATTCTCAGTGTATTTTTGAGTGCTATTGTATCTGTGATTTGAGGGAAGACATGCTTCCATAAAAATATGATGAAAACTGTATGTTGGTAAATATAGATTCTTATGCTCTCAAAATTTTCCGCCCAAATTTGTTTTACCAGTTCTAGTTCCTCAAAACTTTATATAGATCAAGCCTGGCTCATCATTTTCCATACTTTTCTTCATCATCTATGCCTATACAAAGTTAGGACCGATCAATCTAGTTGGATAGCATTTTACATCTCATATCCACAGCTGTAAACAACAGCATGAAATCTGAGGCAGGAAAGAATCTGGTTCCACATTCATAAGGAAGACTTGACTACATAATATTTCTGCCCTGTGCTTTTATAATTTTCCTTCTGGGGTGGAAATAATTTAATGTCTCTGGATGTCTGTGTCAATTTTAAAGAGTTGTTAAGTGTTATGACTAAACTATGTGTACGGCAGCATTTTGAATCTAAGCATTTGAAGTAAAGAGGCAATAAATCTACATGAACTCTTACAGAAGAGAATACACTTTCTAGAAATGAAAATAATAAATGCTAAAGCAAGAAAGACAGAAAAGGCTGAAGATGTTTCTCAGAAGGAGTGAAGGAAATGGTCCACAAAAAGGCATTGAAATATTATCACATTTGCTGTAAAGCATAAAAAGGAGGGGAGAGGAGGCACGTTGTGCGTGTCAAAATGTGAATTTGCAGCAAACCAGGAAATTCACTGAGAACTGGAAAAATGCAATCATAAAGTTTCTTTGTTTATAATTTTTAACATCATCATGTTTTCAGAGAAGTCTCATCTTTCATTTTATCAATTTTTTTTTAATATGATGCCCATATTCATTTCTTTTGGTGCCTATTTTTATTTATAATCTACTAATAGAGTACTCCAGTTGGAGGACATTACTTAGACAGTACAGTAATATGCACAGAAATTTCAATATCTTAATTATGGTGACAGTAACACAGCTAGTAAAGGTTTCGTATATCACTTCAAAAATATTCAGAAAAACCTGTTTAGTCTGATTTTATGAAGTCTTTAAAAGTATCGGAGTTAAAATTTTGTTTTCATTTTGAAGTCTCATTGCAACCACAGTTGGTCATGGTGGTGAAGATGGCATCTTAGGAAAGTTCTCATCACTTCTTAAGGCGACAGAAAGTGTCTGTAGGCAGAAGCTGAGACTCTGCAAACATGTACATTCAAAACAGAAAAAGTTCCTCTTTATTTTACCAGCTATGAGTTGTGATGCCACACAAAAAGAACCAAGCCGCTTTGATAAGCAAAGGCAACATTTTCATTTATATAACACACAATGTATTTTAGTTCTTACCTCCAAAGATACAGCAGCTGACCAGGCACAGAAAAATTGATGTCTTCTAACTAGTTTGAAGCTTCCTGTGAGTCTGTCCTACCACAAAATGTGATGTTCTGGTTTTATTTCCTTTTTAATTACACTTCGAAGATAACATCTGTTTTACTTCTAATCCTCTTTAGCAAAGAAGCATAGAAAGAAAGTCCCTTAGGAGATGAGGGCGTTTTATAACTGCCTGAACTGCAACATGCTGAACTTGCTTCCTCTTTTATGTCCAAATGAAACTTCACTGTGAAACCATGTACTGTTAAAATAGCTAATTGCAACACACTCAGTCCAGGCAGATGGACTGTTCTAAGAAAAAAAGCCCTGGCAAGTCAAACACTCCAAACAATCTTAGAGAAACTGTTCATCTGTTGGCAGCTTGCAGCACACCCCATTTCAGCACACTCTCCTTTTAGCTGACGTGGCAAGACATCTTGGCATGTCAAGACTGTCATGCCAAATAGGTTGGGAGAGTGAGGTGCCAAAGCAGAAAGGCACAGCAGGCCTACTTTGCTGTCTGCAGACCCCTGTACATATAATTTTCCACCAAGCAGCACAGCACAGCTGCTTTCTCAGATTTTGCTTTAGCAAACTTAACAACACTTGTCAGGACAAAAGTTAGACCTGCATGTTAGACCGTGTCTGTTTTAGCACTCAGTGGCATACGCAGGAAATTTGTCTTGGTAGGGGCAGTGGAGGAAAATACCTGGGGCAAGCAGGAATTCATCCACCAAGTGTGAGGTGTGCAAACAGTGAATATGGCTTTGAGATTGGTGTTGGAGCATTACTTGAGGGCGGAAGACAAATACTGTTTGAAACACATAACTGGACTGTTTGAATGGATCCCAACAGGACATACAGAACTTGCTTTAAAAGGCATCATTACACATCCACACATTGCAATAATAAGAGAAATATATTAGAAATATATTTTAATTCTCAGTGAATTTTGACTTCCTCCTTCAGTACCATGTGTTTTTCTTAGAAGCCTCCAACTCTGCCAGCCAGAATGACATTCTATTAATGTCATTTTCCTAAATACTCACTATGATGCAACATATGATTGGGACTAATATCAGACTTCTTCCAAAGTCTTCCTAGACATAGGCATGAAAAAAGTACAAGTGTCAGTCTGTCCCTACCTACACATTTGTAGCTAATTCATTCAGCAGTTTAACAAGTAATGATGTACCCAGTCATATACCATGCTATGATCAACAGCATCTAAACAGCACAAAAACTGGACAACACTGGCAGTTTAAAGCAATTCTCATCAGATATCTTGATGTAAAAGTTCTCCCCGTGGAAACAAAGCTACTTTCATAACAGACCAACTCTTTTATGCTTAACATTAATATTAACATTATTCTAATAATTTTTTCTCTGATCTCTCATTTGGATCTCTCATTTGTACTATGGACCAATCTCAGGCCTTGTCATATTTATACTGGTCCAAAACTTTTTTCCCATGTTTCCTTACCTGGATGAAATGTATCATGAGAAGCAAGAAATAAATCTCTGTGAGGTTTTATCTCTTCTGTAGATCCAGAGAGCTCTATATTCACAGAAGCTCAATATTTCTAGTTAGACTGTTGGGAAAAAATGTTTGGTAGTATAAGAAAGCATTTCTGTAAAGGTCCTCAAAGAGTTTTCAAAATATTTTTTGATCATCTAGATCCATGCTAAACAGGAAGATACAAATGGACAGATATTTTAAAGTAAAAGTGCTGCTACTGCCAGAATAGCACAGCTATCTGGAACCAGTATAAAATCAATCTACTAACGTAGATTTACCTAAGTATGGATTTAAGACTTATCTTCAGGCACCTGGATGTGGATAAAATAAGTGACCTGTCTTTGTCATGCATGTGGAATGTTTTCAGTTCTCTAGAGGAACTCAAACATTGTCTGCATTTCTGCACAGTAGCTTTGTGTACCAATGGAAGGGAGATATAAAACTAATTTCTTGTCATGAAATTGCACATTAATATCCTGACAGTCCAGGCCTTCAGGACGCCCACTTATCCTAATGACCTTTTCCACATTCACTCCTGACCTTGGAAGAGTTATCCTCAGGTAACAAGCACTGTCCTATATGAACTTTTGCCACGTGGCTTATAAACTGCTCTGAGGGCAGCACTCTGAGGGCCAGATCCAGATCTGAATGAGCAAGGTACAACACAGCAGCACCTGCCTCCTTTTGCAAAGATCCCCAAGTGTGCTGTGCCTCCCATGCCCACTCAAACAGATGAGAGAGAAAAAAGCTTCAGCACCTTAGGGAATCTTTCAGTCAGATTCTTCATTGGTAAATGTAGCTCAGATTGTCTGAGGCCATTCCAAATTATTTTCATCAGTGTACTCACTACAGCAAGCCCAATGCATCTAGGTTGTTTATCCCTATCCACTCCCTCCCCCAAAAAAACCCCAAACCATTTCAAGTAAATTACCATGTTTCCTTCTCTACCACATTATTCTACTCACAAATTTCCTTGAGAGAACTGCTTTAATTTTGATCCTGAGTAGTTCTGATCCTTAGTTTTTTATTTCAGTTCAAGAGTTTGTCTTCAAGACAAATGTGCCAGTTGTTTGCCCTCACTCTGCTTTGGTCAGCCTCTACTGAGCCTGGGCCTATTTGGTCAGAGAGTGCAAAGGCAGCTGCCTGTCATTTGCAGGTGAAATGTTCATGTTCTAGAAATGATAAATTGAGATCTTTTGATAAGACAATATTCCATAGCTTTTTGTTAAATTTCATAGTAGGAATAAGTGCATAAAATAAATCAAATTTCCTGTACATATACTCAAGCAGGTATCTACACAGTAAGCTCTCTCTGGTAATCAAACTATTTTAGCTCTATTCATATTTGGTATGTCTATACCTTTAACCACAAATTTTGAAATTTAAAAGGTTAAAGATAGGAGTATTACCTAGTTTATAAGTACTTTGTACAATAGGACAAAGGGGATATTTTTAAACCTTTTGCTCCTTGGAAGGAAAGATTTTATGGGAAGGAGGTAAGCATGTTATCTAGTACTCCATCATAAAAAACAGTCATGAATGATTCACATTCTTTACAGCAGAAAAATCAGATATATTTCAAGCTTTCCAGTATATGTGGAAGTTTAACTTGATTTGAGCTGAAAACCCAGTTTTCAATGCATTAATTATACCAGCACAATCAATTATTTGGGTAAATCAGCAGTCTTTAAACAGGGAAGAACCTCCATCATACAGTTATTTTTCCTCTTCCTTCATCGCTATTAGTAGAAAATAGATCAGAAGAATTTTCTAGGTAAAACATGAAGATCCCCATCATCCAAATGAGTTCCAGGCAAGTTGCTTTTGAGATGTCTCAGGCTGAAGGGAGTCTCCTGGGTTAATTACTCCAGCCCTTTACCTGTTGTGTGGAAAAAAGGTGGTTGTGACATCATTCTCTTGGCCGTGCATTTCCAAGGAGGAAAAAGACCATGGATGTACAGAGAGCCCTGCCATTCTAGAAAAGGTGAAGGAGTTTTGGTGCCCACTTGTATTTGGTGTTTCCAGTTTTCCTTGGCCAGTGGTTGCCCTTGCAGCAATGAGAAGTCTGGCTGTCCTTGGGGCCCAGAGCCTTGACTCCAGGAACTCAAGGAGCCCAGCACCTTCCACATACTTACATCCATCAAGTTCTGCACCCTGAGTATGATACTTCAAAATGAAGCAATTTTTCCATCACACAAAAGTAACCACTAAATCTTTTAGTTAACTACAGAGGCATTTGTACTTCAAGCACAAATAGGGTAATAATAGGGAACATTTGCTGCTTTTGTACTCGTAGTCCATTAAATATACAGCATATTCCAGTGTTAAATTTATTTTCTCCTTTGTGGATCGCATAAATATTTACTTTTATGTGGACATCTCTACAGGTTCAATCTATCTGCAATTCAAGGAAACAAAAGCAAGGCCTTTGATATGAGAAAATTATAGGCAAGAACATTGCACCCTCTGATAAAATCTCCAAGGCCAAGAGGAGTTTGGTTTGGGAAGAGATAACAGTATTAGGTATATCATATTGAAGCTCATCTACATTACATTCCCACACATTACATTACGTCTTTTGTAGTAACAATTAGCTAATTAGTGAAGTCTTTTTTCAGTTCATGTTCTTTCCTTCTCTCAGTAACATACAGGAACTAGGAGATTGATCATGTCACAGTTCAGAAATCTTTCCCTTCAGTCTCAACCCCTCTTCATTCATAACCCCTTATTTACCTTTAGCAGTCAAACTGGTCTGCCCATATTCTTTTTTTTTAATGGTCACAAATAATGCACTGATGTATCCTGAACAAAGCACATTATTGTAAAAGTGATCCCACTGATGGCAGAGACTATCCTGAAGTTTCCATGCATAACCACACACGGGCACATAAGCCTCTAAGCACTGCAGAGCATGAATCACGAGTGGCCTGAAAAGCACCAGAAGGCAGCAGGCTGGGAGAGCTGCCCTCTGTCCATTGTCTGTGTCTGGCCAGAAGCCAAAAAGTTATCATTTTTTTATTACCTTACCTTTTATTTTTTGTCTCCTAACTAGTACCATGATAACATGGAAATTGATGGCTTTAAACCAACAACCAAGAATATCTAAATCTAAAATCCACCTACTTTTTAGCATCCTCAAATAACAATATGCATAAAAGGCAATCAACAGTGTGCAGATACATAGACATATACTTGCTGAAATCCTGATGCACACACCACTGTGCACAGCTTGCTCTGTGCTGCTGACTGAAATACCTCAGGCTGTGATGCATTTCAGTCAGCAGCAGAGAGAAGCCTGACTCTCAGCACACTGGGGAGAGTGCAAACCACAGCTCCCCAAGGAATGAAGCATATTATTCTCCAGCTCACTACCCAGTTCAGCAAAAGGCTTTCTCACCACCTATAACTCTCATGTTTGCACCTTCCAGATCTTGTTAGACAGTCTTCTGGAGTCATTTTTTAAGCTTCTCCAAATGCACACATTAGTTCTTATCCTTTCACAGAATTTGTGTTCTGGTAGGCCTCATCACTCCTTTAAAAGTAGATTTTTAGAGAGGAAGTTTAGCAATTACCTTTCTTTTTGGGGGGGTGGATGATTTTTGTTCTAGACGTATCATTCCCCTGTAAGTATTTAAATTTTCAGAATACACTGAAGGTTTGGTGGTTTATCTCAGTTTTAGATTTCTTTAATGGTTTTCATATATTGAAAACTTTGTTAAATGCTTGAAATTCACATAAATCATTTCAGCAATGTAAAATATATATATATATATATAAACCTGACTGTGCATAGCAAATAGAAGTGATGAAAGTTAGTATTTCAGGTATCACACAAATAAAACAGCTACCCCAAATCCCTGAACCCAAGGTAACTCCTGCAGAATAAAAATGGGCTTGAGTTCCTGACTATATCAGATCACTTCTACCATAGGAAACCCCCAGGGATGTTACACTGCATTCTTGGCTTCACAAGTCTGAAATGATTACTCACACATGCTCACTTAATTGAGTAGAAGCTAATTGCATCCTCCCTATCAGATAGAAAGGTGTACCATTGGATTACTGAGAAAACTAACCAGTAGGTTGGGAAGGAAATACTTTTGCTGCCTCTATTTTTTATTGAAGGAGTCTTTTTACAGATGTAGTGTCTAAAGCAGAGATTCCAGCAGCCCACAGCATCCTAGGGAGAGAGCAGCAGAGCTGGAGTGTTTTTACCAATTTTGACAGAGCTTGACTTTGTTTTCACAAGAATCTTTTGCTTTCTTGCCTCTGGGTGAGCTCATGATTCCCTTCTCAGCAGGTCTCTAGATCTAATAAACATTAAGCCTCAGCAAATCCCAGCTGATAAGAGGAGGAGCTTGTTCTTTCACCTGGCTGCACCTTGAGGACAAGGAAGATTATTCATCTCTGCAGGACAAGTGCACTGCAGTATTTGCAGTTTTCTGCCTGGCTTTCTGCCAGATTCCCACTGTGGCCACACACACCCTCTAGGATGAAACAGGATATTCCTAAGGAAGAACTGATTAAGTTTCAAATGTCATTTCCAAGAACAATAAAGATTGTCTGAAAGACTGCCTACCTGTACAAAATCCTGTCATATGATACATACCCTAATTCCAGTGCTTGCATTAGGTCTTTGTTAAAAATAAATCATGCATCCAGCTGCTAATGTACTTCCTGGTTCAGTGACAAATCCTCACTAGTGGTCAGGCTTTACAATCAGGCAAAGAGCTTTTATCTGTAAAACAGGACTGACCAATAGATGAGGGCTTTCTTTTTTATTATTTTTTTAATACATATCTGTGTAACAATAAAATTGAAGGCACTCAGGCTACTAAGAAGGGAATTTTTTTCACTAGTGTATCAAAATACCAGAAAAAATTGCAGAAATCCAAGAAGGTCTGGTTTCTTTAGGTGCATTGGCACATGTCTGTAATTTCTAGGTAGAGCCATCCCGTGATAGTTGTGTGATTTTCATGGGGTTTTTTCCTCAAGTACCTGCTCTTAATTTGACACTGATTTTTACATTCCTCACTTTGTTACTCTTTCATCTTTCCAGCAGTCATCTTTTACAGCAATTCTAAATTCTGCATCAGGAGCATTCATTTGAAAATTTTGTCTGAAAGTAGCAGCAGAATAAGCAGTTGATCTGCTGAGTACTTTTAACAAAATAATGATAGAAAACCCTCCTGCACTTTGGTCTGTGCAAACCAGAAGCCATCACTGCCCACAGGGGTTTTTGAGTTGGGTAATCCTGGGAAACCATGCCATGAGTAAAGAAAAACAGGCAAAGCAGAAAATGTGAGGTTCTGGAACAAGTGTGGACAAATCACTGGTTCCATCTGCTAAGAAATGAGCACAGTTTGCTGCTGCTTCTGAGCATTATCCAGGGGCATAAGACCTGCCAAAAAAAGTGAGAGGGAGGAATGTTTTAATGGAAAACTTTCTGAAAAGCAGATTGAAAGCAAGGAGTCACTGAGTTTATTTTTTTTGAAAGAGGTGGTTGCTTGAAAGGGGCAGAAAAACTTGAAATTGAGCAATTAGACAGGCATGGAGAACCTGGGAAACTTTTTCAGATAAAGGCTGCAACTG
Source organism: Anthoscopus minutus (assembly GCA_013399455.1). Classification (NCBI taxonomy): domain Eukaryota; kingdom Metazoa; phylum Chordata; class Aves; order Passeriformes; family Paridae; genus Anthoscopus; species Anthoscopus minutus. The sequence continues at coordinate 79,432 of VWYI01021638.1, forward strand.
AGATTTTGCAAGGAAGACTGGTAGGAAAAGGTTATTTAGTAACATGAATAAGAGGAAAACAATTTCACAAAAATGGATCCAGTGTGGTTTCTGAAGAAAACAAACATATTTGCTTTAAGATGGAACTCAGTGAGTTAATGAAAAGTGTATTATTTGGTGTACCTAGGGGATTTATGGAAGATGTATATACATATTCAGGAAGATTGATTCAGAAACAATACAAATATTTAGAAATAAGATACAGCTTTTTAAATTTAAATATTTAAATAATAAATTTAAATATTTCAATAATGACACAGCAATGTGTCATTGTAGAAAGAAGGCCAGTGTTATCTTGTGCTGCTTTAGGAAGAGCATTGTCTACAGTTTGACAGAGCTGATCCTTCCACTCTGCTCCAGCCTTGAAGTTGCTGAAAACCAAGTGGACACCGTCCTGAGCAACCTGCTGTCTCAGACTCATCTTTGAGCAGATATTTGGACCAGAGGATCTTCACAGGTGCCTTCCTGCCTCAGCTGGTCTGCAGTCCTAAATAGGAAGGAGGTAGAAAATACAGCATTTGGTACGACAGTCAACAAATATTTCTCTGCAACTGTTTGTTGCTACTGCAGCATAAAAGAGCATTGATGTGTGAATACAATACAATGAAATACACAAATATGTGTGGCTGTAAGCACAATGACACAATAGACAAAAGCTGGATATAAAACTAGACAAAGAGATTGCAGAATAACCACAAAGGAGGAAAATGGAAACTAAAGGTAAAGGAAAGTTTTTTTCTCAAAGCAGTACTTGATATTTGAGAATTGGGGCCATAATGCCAATACTGCCAAAATCCTCTATTTCCCAATGAGATCTGTAAATATTACATAACTAATTTTCTCAGCTGTTAAAATCACTTAATAGCAAGCATGAGTTTACTTAACACTTTCAGGGAAACAAGACAATCTCTGGGATTTCATTACACAAAACAGAAAAAATTCAAGTGATTTCAGTAACCATTAAGCAAAACACCAAAGACAGTGGCCACAGGCCAAATAATTACATTTCCATAGTGAAAGGTATGAATCCTGGCATCCAGAATCCCAAGAGAGCAGAGAAATTTCTGAAAACCAGTAAGAGGCAGGATACCTATAGATCAGGACAATGTGGATGACTCCTAAGTCAGTATTAAGGAATGTATCTTTCTGGGCATTACAGAAATGTTGAAAAAATGTAATGCTGTAATGTCAAGTAAAATAAGTTATTTTCCCTTTTTTCATGAAATTGTTTATCTTTAATTTCATGATAGGTAGTTGGCATGTTTAATGACTTGGTAAAGCCATTGGTAAAGGGAAGAATGAGATAAATCATGAGAAATTAGAGATGTTTAGTATGAATGCCTTTTTTTTTTTTTACTTCACATCAAGCTGTACAAATATCATTATTTACAACACAAAAATTGTAACCTAAGAACTATTGTGACCAATCAGAAATCTGTATCATCATCAAACTCAAGAGCCATTCGTGCTAAGACATGGCAAAATAAAATAATAGAAGAGGTCTATAAAATAATTATACATACCAGATACCATGATAAGGAGCACTTACAGAGCATAATTCACATTTTGCAATGGATTTACTATTACCATAAATGGGAAATATTTCACAATATCCTTGACTCGCCCATGTGTGACACATGATGCAATCAATTTCCATAGAAATTTGTATCTAGCCTTTGACTAGAATAATACTTTGAACTCCATATGATTATACCTCAAAAAATTCAGGATTAAGGCTGCTTGCTGTCAAAGCAGGTTGTTTAGCACTCACAGACTGCAGAGAAAAGTGGGCATATTATTGACAATGTTCTCTGGTAGCCCTAAGGAACTCTAAAGTAGAACTACTAAGGTCCACAGTCCTGGTCTCTGATGACTACCCTGAACGGTTGAACTTTTATTTTTACTGAAGTGTTTGAATGACTTAAGTAATTCCAAAGAGAAGACTGGACTATGGAGACCATATCTCCACATCTCTCCAGTTACATCCCACAGCTTCTCTGCAGGCCCAGCTGCACCTTCATTGTGAGGCTGTCCTAAAGAGCAGAGGCTGCTCAGTCACTGCCTTGCTGCCTTTCAGTTGTGGGTAAGGAGAGGACAGAGAGGAGACAATTTTTGCCATTCTGTTGTTGGCTTTGCTGCCAAGCAATGTGACTTCTGGATGAACTGAGCAGGTCTGACCAGCCCTGCACAGCAATGGATGGGCACTTCCCATTAACTCCTAACTTTTAGAGCAGCCAGGGAAAAGGACAAACTACCAGTACCTTGGCTCACAGCCTGGGCAGCTGTGGAGGGCAGGCAAGGGCAGGGGGGAAGCAAGGTTACCCCTTTTGCTGTTTTAAGTGTTAAGTTGAATTGCTTATGATAAGGACATACCTCTTAAATGGGGAAATGTTTCTTCATGCAATAAACATCAACCTGACATGAGGAACAGTATCTTTGTAGAGCAGGAGGGAAGGAGCTTTGTCCTATCCTCTAAAAAAATGTATTCTTATGAAACCACTTGAGAAGTGAGAACTTGTTTTACCTGAAGACTGGAAATAATAATCCTTTTATTTTTTTTATTTTTTTTTTTTCCTTAATTCTCCAGCCCTCAGGCTCACAACCACAGAATATTATTGGACTGACCTGCTCCAGGTGACATCCAAAAAGGTGAGAAGGAACATTTGAGCCTCTTAAGATTTGAATAAATGAGATAAGACTTAATTTATAGGATGTGCTATGAAATAGACACTCCACCTTTGAACTGCTTCTTCTGCAGAACACAGCCCAGTTCTTCATTTTTTGCCTTCTGAGGTAAATGAACTGAGTATTGCTCTTAAAAGTGCAGAATGAACTTCCCATAACTAGTGAAATTCCCTATAATCAAGACAGACTGGGAACTTGAACCAACAAATGAGGGGCAGAGCAACTGTGGAATAAGTACAGCATCCACTCACCTGCTGCTCTGTGTGTAGAAGGCCACACCAGATGCAAGGATTCTAACTTCTCATGCAAGGAAACTAACTTCTTCCACAACAGCCTCTTCCTCAGTGAGTGATTGATTACCTACCCGATTTCCTTTGGAGGCTGCCTGTTTAAAGTTCACCTGATGAGGGCTTTTTGCATAGCCAAAAGATCATGTGCCATTATTAAATCCTCCATCTCCTGCCTAAAAGGCTCCCAGAAGAAATGTGCTTTGTTAGCTGGGACTACTTGTTTTACATACACTGTCTCAGTTGTCAACATTACAAAAGGTAAACATATTCTGCTGATGTGTATAAGGAAAACAGCATTTCAGCCACAGAAGAGCTCTGTGTTTTACATCAGGCTTCTAATTATTACAAAATTTTAAAGAGGAAGAGGCAAAAAGAAAATAGGAATCAGTATTTTTGGAGAAGATATGGAAAAAATTCTTTTATTTGGATGTTGTGTCCTCTGATAACTTAAGGCATAGCATAACTGAATATCTAGGCAAAAAACAGATGGTGTTTTCAACCTTAGAAGAGGGTGATGGGGGTACTTTCTAAGTTCCCTCCTAACCTAAATTATTTTATGGAAATAATGGCATTGAACTATTAGAGAGCCACTAACTACTTTATGCTATTTGATATATATTGTGATGTTATTTTAATGTAATATCTGGAATTATTATATTATACAAAGCATTGTATCTGTTTTCATTACATATATATATAGAAGAAATTTAGTCAATCAGATGTATTATATCCATGTGTATTAATTACAATTATTTAGTGTACATACCATTTATTTTCAAAGTTCACATCATGCATTTATTGTGAATTAATAGAACTGTATTTCTCCCTGTTTCATATGCCCCAAGATTTCTAATACCCTCAGTTCTCTTTTGTTTTAGCAGACTCACTCACTCAACCATCTGAGAAGTCTGTACAAAATTCACCATGGATGTAAGTCTTTTCCATTCATTCAGTGTTTTCATGTTGTTTACAAAAGCACAGCAAACAAAAGAGTAAGCAAACAAAAGAGTAAGCAAAGATAACAGAAAGAAACTCATTTTTAGGGTAAAATTTTAATATTGTTTCTTTCTTAAGTAAGCAGTGACAAAGCAAAGCAAACACACACATCGAGCCCATTTTAGGGCATCAGCAGGAGACAGGCACATCTCCTCACCTCCTTAAATTCACTGCAAAAGCTTCCTTTGACTGCAGGGGGAGCAAGAATTTTCCTAAAGTATTTTTGAAGCATTTAGCTGTGGTGCACTCCCTGTGCAGCATCTTGCTCGTTAGCTTGATAATTATTTCTCCTTAGAACAGAAAAATAAACTGCATACATAGCATATGAAACACTGAGCAGTGTGTTGCCTCAGGCCTACTGCAGAAATAAAGATATAAAAGAGGCTCAAGTTAGTAATTTAATTTATTTGCATTATTATACCAAAAATATAATTTCATACAGAATGAACAGCCAGATATAAATTTATCTTGGAACAACAGGAAACTTATGTTGTCAGAAAGGTAATTTTTCTACTTCTGCAATAAATAGATGAATTTCACCAGTGCTACACTGATGTTCATCACCTGAATGTGTAGCCTTATTATCTATGCTCCTATTATCTTTTGTCCTAAAATCCTCAATAAAGAGTATATATGGACAAATCATTCTTTTGTAGTCATTAGAATCTTATTAAACTGCATAGAAGAATCAGTGCAGCTTCTAAAAGTTAATGTACTGACAGGGATGACTCAGAAATAAGGCAGATGGAACAGCTTCCACCCCAGCTCTAACTCTCCCCTAAGGAGCTTCTGTTCCTGCAGAAGAGCACTGTAACCTGGAAAGAACCAAATGCTATGAACAAGCTCTTCTGATAATGGACCAAGAGCATTATTGCAATTAGAAGTTGATAACAAGGAGCTGCAATATGAAGATTGATATACATTCTGTTAACAAACCACTGATAGGTAGATTGAAACGTCAAAGGCCTTGGAATATGAGGGGATAACATGACTGCAGTGTACAACAATTACCAGGAACTCATCTCAAGAAACCTGAGCAGGAAACTGTTTTGAGGTATATTAAAGAAAAACAGGAATCTGTGGGTGGGAAACCATTCAGACAGTGTATAAACTCAACATAATTTGACTATGTATAGAACTCCACAATAACCTATTGAAATAACCATAAGTGATAGCAAATGTGAAGCCATCTTCAAGTTGCAAATATAAGCCTGTAACAAATACCTCCTGCTGCACAAGTGTCTGTGCTTTAGAATCCGGAATGCACACCTGACCACTCAGCTTGCCTGCTATGAACCCACCTAAGTGTTACCTTACAGTCATCCCAGGGAAAGACACCCCTTACCTTCATCTCTGCTCCAGCATCCTGCCCAGCAGGTTTGGCTGTGAACCAGCTGGGTCTGACAGAGGCAGGTGTTAAGCCCAGCTTTGCCCTGGGTTTCCAGGACTGACACAGACCTGGTGTCTGTGCTGGATATCCTGAGATAATATGGCCAGCAGTTCATCCTCACCTTCCAGGACTGGAGCAGGAAGAGCTGAACTGGTCACTGTTTCTTTTTGTGTGTCATGTTCCTCCACCAGTGCACCAGCAAAGTGCATTCTTTAGATCAGCTTTCCTAAGTACTGCTTAAAATATGTGGTCGCAGCAGATACTCATAAAGCAAACAATAAATCATCAAAACATCAAATTCAATCTTTGAAGATCAGTCTACATATCTGCTTTCTCTCTAGGTGATTTGGCTTATTGCCTTAATGACATCTGCTAGACATGTCATGGCTTTCCCATACTTTGTATATTTTTGAGTTTACCTCACAAACTCGGGTATCCTCCACTACTGAAGAGCCTTTTTCTCTTGGGCTGTTTCATTGATAGCTTAGTTATCTTCCTCTCTGTGTTTTCCTAAGAGTTTATTTTAGTGGATTACATCTAAGAGTTTCTTCTTTCTAGAGCAGGGTTGTTACTTTCTCCATGAGCACAGCTTTGAGGTTATGCTTTGGCAACCATAGAAAAAACACATGCAATACCTCCCAGATTCATATCAGATCCAATTAAATTCTCGATACAAACACCGCAAGGCATCTTTTATGAAACTAGGCAAGACTGGTGTTCATTTCAATGTCCCTGGTGAGGTGTATTTTCCAGCCATCATGGTTAGGAGTACTACTCCTCAATTTAATATTCCCACTGTAAAGAATACCACAAGACACTCCTCCACCTCCAGCAAGAGAGACAAAGGGCAGAGATTACAGGTTGAGATTTACTGGAAACAGCAATGAGATAAGAAAATGAACAGAAAAACAGCATTAATAACAAAAGCATACAAAAAGTGGGTGGTTTACACACAAAAAGATGCTCACTGACATTCCAAGAGATCCATCTCCTCTACACTCTCCCACTAGGTAACATTATAGGCAGCAGTGAGATGTCCCCTAGGTTTTCTCTTCCTAGGGCCAAACATGTCTCTCTCAGTGGCTGTCTGTAGGTTATCTGAGTCCCCCAGAATTCCACCTGCAGAATTCCTTCTGGTATAAGTGGAGCATAAAGAATCTCCAGAAAACCTCAGTTTACCCGAGCTCTCCCGTCAATTTTATGAGAGATACACTTGTATTGTGATGTAAAATTGGAAAGTGTATTAAAGTTGTTCTCAAAAGCAGACAGCACAGTCTAGTCTTCATTATAATAATGCAGCCATTAACATCTCCAGAATTTCCTAATAGATGGCTAACATTTGATTTGATGATATGGAGGCTGAAGGTCTGTCAGCAACTGAAGCAATCTAAGAGGTTGCATCTGCTGAATATTTCATGCTGTCCCCAGTCTCCTCCGCATCATATTCTTAACCTTTCCCATGCTCCTTGCCGTGGTAAGCTCTGCTTTTCCACCAGCTCTGGCACTCATTACAGCAAGTGAGTCAATTCAGCTTCTTGGCAGAGAACAATCCGCTTTTATTTTGTCTGGGTATGTTTTCTGCCATATCAATGAGCTCAGAGGACTCAAGAAAGGATCCAATAAAAACCAGACCCCTTGCACAACAAGCAGAAACTGCATGGCTAGGACCAGGATGGTAGTGGTAAAAACATCATCCTTTAGAATCTGTGTAAGGTTAGATCTACTTAGCCTGTGGAATCCTGCCTCTGCCAATTATTGCCAGTTGATTCAGTCCTGTGCTCTCTGAGAGCAACAGGAATGTAGTTACTGATTCCTGAAAAGGCAGTGGCCAAGGAAAGCAATGCCGTTGGACCTCAGAGAAAGCTGTGCTTTAGCTCTGCTCTGCTAAGCACTTGCTACGTGACCATTGGCCTGGGATTTAGCTGCTCTGGGCCCACCTAGAGCAAGTATCACAGTGAAGGATTTTGAAGCATAGACTAGCTACTATATGACTAATGATATTTATACTCTGAACTATTCTTTATAATTCCCAAGAACATTAACTTTTATCTATACAAAATTCTTGTGGGTTTGTATGGGTATTTTTCCTGATTTCCTCATTTTGATTTGAATAATAGCGCTTTGAGCAACTTGGTCTTGTGAAAGGTGTCCCTGGTCATTGGCAGAGGAATTATCACAAGATGATCTTTGACATCTGTGAGTCACAGAGACAAGGGGTGGGGCTTCCTCCACCAGTGAGCAGCGGGCTGATTAAAAGTGGCCTCTAGAGAATGCAGCAAACAGGGGCGTGGCACCTCTCCGAGGGCGTGGCACGGCAGTACACGCGGGAGATCGTGCGGGCAGGATAAGCAGGCAGGGTTGCAGGTTTTTCCTGC
>VWYI01021640.1:0-26406 GCA_013399455.1 Anthoscopus minutus
TTTTTATTTTTAAATTAAGGGGTAAATTTTGTCAGTCAGCCTTAAGAACCCTATGTAAACTTCTAGAGCAAATTAGAATGTTACTAAAGAACTTTATAACTTTGCTTTCTATTCTGCAGCTGGTATGCATGTTCACTCTGACAGAGAAAATGGAACATACAGCTTTCCTGGTTTAATTTCCAGCTGCAGAAAACAATAGTAGCACTTAACTATAGAAAATAATTTTTAAAGCAAACATCAATCTGGGTAAACACATTATTGCCTGCATATTCTAGCCATGTTCATCAATGCATTAGCTCTGCCAGATCATCTTCTGGCAGTTACGTAAGGAAAATTAGTCAGTTTGAGAAGGAATGCCTTAGTTTCCATGGAGCTCCTCTAGTTTTCAGGGACATGTTTGTAGGTTAGAACTGTACTGTGGGTAGAAAAAGCACTGAAATAAGTGGAGCACAGAAAGGCAATATAAAAAGATACTGAAGAAGAAAGAATTTACACAGTAAGGAATAATTAACATTAGGAATTACATAGGTAAGTACTTCTACAAGTTAGCAGATCACCCTGACAGGTACATAAATGTACCTGTAAATGTCTCTCCTTAACATCTCCGGATTTTAAAGAGTCAAAGACATTGCTTATTATTAGCAATATAGAAAGGAAACATCAGGAATTGCTGTAATGTCTGGTTTGTAAATTTGTGTTTAGTTGGTGCTATGCTGTGCCCCATTATTTCTGGACTGGTCATCAGGTATACATGAAGAAAGTTTTCATAAGATCATGGACTTGTACATCTTATTTTAACAGTTCTGACTTAAAGGAGTAAATAAAATTCATCTTAAAATCTAATTTAAACCTACTCTCTTTCAGTTAGAAGCCATTCCCCCTTGTCCTCAGGCTAAGTGAATGAGACACTACTTCCTCCTCCACTCCCCCAAAAAATTCCAAATATCCACAAATACTATAGAACTCAGCAGGAACACAGCTGAGAGTCAGCTTGATTAAAAAACAAAAATCAAAAATCTTTCCCCTAGCAGAGAATCACCATTTTTATAGTGGAATATGGAAAGCAGCAGTATATTCATTAGCTTTGCAGATTGCAAGGTTCCAGTTCTCTGTGCTCAGTGAGCTTTGTCAAGAGGAAATTGTGTCTGACTGGACTTTCCAGTGGATTGACTGTCTCAGCCAGCATCATGCACCCAGCTGTGTTTGAACTGGCTGAGTGTCCTCTGCAAATCTAATTATAAATATAAACAATATCTTCCAGGGCTCATTAAGAGGATAATTACTAGTTTTGAAAACATCTCTAATGAAACCCTGCCAGTCTAAAGCTGGAGTTAAGAGTCACAAGCCAATTTTAAAGCATGATATAAGAAGTCTCTGGATTAAATGCAGTTTTTTTCAGGCAGGAGTTTTGCAAGTTACCAGAAACAGAGAATTCAGTAATAAACTATAAGATGTGCTTTCTTCCACAGTTGATTTTCCAGTGCAAGTCTAACTTAGAGAGCAGATTGATGGTAAAGCTGAGGAGAGTTTTAAATGCAAGAAACTCAGGTTTGAATTCACTGTAAAAGGAGAAATGCATAAACATACAACTTTAGAATCAATTGTGACTTAAAAATGCAGTCTTTGGAAAAGGGTATAACTACTGTGTGTCCAAGCAGCTGGCCCTGATGCTCTTGCTGCTCTAGAACCATGCTGACACCTACCTATTGTCTCTTTTTTAGCCATGCAGTGTTAGAATTCAAACACTGCTCTTTTTCTAGATCTTCTTAACCAATTAATATTTTGTTTGCCAACTCTGGGGCAGTTCTAAGACCTGGATGAACCAAAAAGAAAACTTGCATTTCTTGATGCATCCAAAGAAAGTTTGTATTACAATATGTGCCATATATCTCTCCTGTTTTATGTGAACAGTAACACAACAGGACTTAATTTGGCTATAAAATACAAATGTCTTTAAATTCAAGTGTAGCAGAATTGTGATACATCTTTGGGAATCCTAGATAATAACTGACAACTGCAAGCTAGGTTTGGAACTTGCATTGGGAATTGGTTCATCATGTTTCAGTAAAATTTTGCAACTCAAATTTAAAGAGAAGTGGGTGTAAAGACAGGTTTGCATCAAGAATGTAGCACTTCTATTCAGCCTTGAAATAACCATGTAAAATAAGAGTGCTTAGGAGGTAAAAACTGGAACAAGTAATCGAATACATAAATAAAGAGTAAGGAAAATTTTTCCAGTGATTCACTACCTTCTTCTGTTCTGAAGTTTGCCCACCCACTCCTACATACTGCCTCCTGTGGTGCAGGACATTTTAATGTAATGTGGGAGTTTAGCATACAAATTCCTACTGACTGCATTTGTGCATAGCTTCCCACACACCTTTTGAAATAGGGTGCCTTATTTAGAAAAGTAAATGAGTCTTATAGCTATGTCCCAAACTACAAGTGCAGTGGGTTGAAAATTACCCATTACATCCATTTTGAATTAATAGGCATTTCATAATTTTTAACTTTGCTACTGAGACAAGTCTGTACACCACCTCTGAGCAGTTGGTATCACAGGGAACAGAGGTCCTGTGCTGAGGACTGGAAAGCTGCAGATGCAGCACCTTGAAACAAGGACCTTGCAGAGGGTTAAATCACAACACCACTGAAGTCAAATTTGCTCTGATGTCGATTCCCTGCTTGCCTTGATGACACACACGGAGCTTGGGAGAAAATGAGTTCTCTCTCTGCAACCAATTCATAACAGAATTATAATAAGAATGACGTGACAACAACAAAGAGTAATTAACAGTTTATCAGCAAAAGTTTGTGACAAGTCTCAGGAGATAATGATGACCAGCTCTGGGCTGCTTCAGTCAGTTTTGTGTCTTACAGGAGGCTCCACAGGCTGCTCCTATTTGCTGAAGGCAGCCAGAGTCTCCCGGACTCTTTGGTGCTGCTGGCTGGATCCTGGTTGCAACAGGAACTCAGAGCTGTTGTAGTAAAACAGGTGGAATGTAAGGGCAGCTTTAAACCCCACTGCTCCTGATGAATTTCAGCAGAGAAAAATATGGCATTTCCTGTTTTCAACCTGCCTCTTTGTAAACTGAAGTATTTTTATGGATCATGTGTTTGTACATTTCTGAAAACTGAGTCTGAACCTGACCTTTCTATTCACTTTCTATTCATTAGTGAAACCAGACAAATCAGTTTAATTTCTCAATTTACTAATTAGAGTAAAGGAAATAGAAACAAACAACAAACAATAACCAATTAAATTGTTTACTCTATTGACCTGAAACATTTAGGGAAAAATACTGACTGAACATGCACTTAGCATTTACAAAAGTCTTTCTGAATGGAGCAAGGGCATGGTATCTTACACTATTCCATTAATGTATCTTGCTTCTTAAGGGCATGATGCTAAATATTTATTCCCAAGAACAGCCTTACATTAAGTATAAGATAATTTTTTCAGGTAGAGTTGATCCCAAATCCTGGCTGCTTCATTGAACAAAAATATCCTTAAGTGATGTTAATCCTTAAGTATTACAAAAACTGTATTTAGCTGAAAAACAAAATAAAACTTTGAATAGGTAAATATTTAACAGAGGCTAGAAGCAAAGAATCATAGCATGCTTCTGAAAATAACACTTGATAGTAACAAGTGTTAACAACAACTTGGTAACAACAGTTCATTATTAGATTGAAAAAATTGATTTATTTTATGGATTAACAAACTCTGGCCATTTTTTAAAAAATAAATTTGGTAAAACTCTCTAACTTTTGCTATGGACCAAACTATTTTCTTACCTAAGTCTTATGAGATGTCATCACAAAAGGTATAAATTTTACTTTACAAATTGAATCCTTCTAGGCTGATCATAAACACATGAATTAGGTAATAAAACTTGTCTTGTTCTACTGTTAAGCTGCAACAGAGACAAATTCTTGTGCAAATTAAGTGAAACTCTTGTTTTAGAGACATATAATACTGTCTTGTGTGGTTATGTCCTTGTCTTGGTGGTTATAAAGTAGTGATCCTCCTCAGAAAGTTAGTAACAAAAACAGGTGAGAAACATGATGACCTTGAATTTTTTGCACAGGCTGGTCTGAACAGGGAGATGAAGTAAACTATGGTCTGTATTCTTAAAATAGAAGACATGAAATAATGACAGAAGACAGTGAAACTTGTGGTCCTTAGGTGAGTCTCCACTCCTCAGCTAGGACCTGAGACCTCTGCAGAGCTGAAGCCTAGAGACCAGAGCTGAGCAAGTCACTCACCATGAATAGCAGAGGTCTCTGAAACCTGCAGTGCTAAATTACTTCTAGCTAAGTGGAATTAGAAAAAGGGAGACAGTGTTTTCTATCTCCACATGTAAATCCAGATCCTCTGCTGCTTCTCACAAGATTAAGACACATGATCCATACATGGATCCCGTGCAAATATTCGATAACTTCAGCATTCCCAGATAGCTGCAGTCCCTACTGCAATTCAGTACAGAATTACTTGAGCAATCCAACATCACACTGCTCTAGGAGCCTTAAGTTAGCTCTTGCTATGCAGATTTTGATGGAGGATGCCAGTAACTGCAATCCAGCAAGCCACATGGCTTTTTCCTTCTCTCTCATGCAGTCAGAATTTTCCTTTTGCTTTGAAGTAGATTTTAAAAACAAACACAAATACATCATAGCCCCACAGACATCATTCTACCAGCTGAGCCTCTCACTTCTTCCTGCTGCCTGACATTTCAGTTCTTTTCTGATTTCCTGACACCCTTAAGCGCTGAGCTAAATGCTATCTTTGTATAGGCATCCATGCTAAGAAAACATGGGTTTCTTTAAAGTAATTTGTCATTACTGAAGCATTTGTTCTCTCTCCAAAAGGAGACTCTACACAACACTTGATTGTCAACAATTTACTTCTGTCGTGTGGAAGATTTTCATGCTGTGTTTGGCTTTGGTTTATTTTTGCATAAGTGCTGAGATTTAAGCATCACTTAAGCAAGGAAAAAACTTGGGCTCTATGACAAAAGCCTGGTTGGAAAGGTTTGAATTGAGGGCAAGGAGGAAAGGGCTTAAATCACTGGATTAGGAGCCAAAACTAGACTGAGGAACTTTTGAATGGAATATTTGGTGGTTTTTTTATCTTTCATGTTCATAGAAAGGTTTGGGTTGAAAGGAGCCTTAAAGATAATCTTGGGCCAACTCCCTTGCCATGGGCAGAGACACTTTACACCAAACCAGGTTGCTCAAAGCCCCATCCTACCTGGCCTTAAACACTTCCAGGGAAGGGGTATCCACAGCTTCCCTGGGCAACCTGTGCCGCACCACTCTCTCTCAGTAAAGAATGTCTTTCTAATATTCAGCATAAACCTACTGTCTGTCAGTTTGAAGGCATTCCCCCTTGTCAAGCCATGTCTTATTTAAGCTCTGCTTTTCTTCATTGTATCAGAGCCTGGCATAAGAGAAACATGGAAAATGTGAAGCAACATATACTTGCTGGTAGATGTAAAAACAAGGATGCACTTTCATAGGGGACAAATGGCTTTTGAACTCAAGAGTTAGTTCAGCAAGATTAAATTACTAACAAGGAATGTGTTATGCAGAAAATGCATTAATTCAGACATTACATTTTTCTCAAGTATTCTTTCCTCCATCCAAGATTAGCATGGCTGCTTTGCCCTTGCTTGCAAATGATCTGCAGACTGAAGATGGTTTAATGACAGGAGAACAGTTAAAGGTACATGATTCCACCTAAAGGAATTTGAACAAGTTACCTATGTCTGACTCAAACAGGGACAACAGTACTTCCTGCATCTAGAAATATCACAAGAGCTCAAGGCTGAAGAGGTTACAACCAGAGTGAGAATTTCACACATATCAAAGATTATGTCATTCTTTACTCCTGCTGAAACCTCTTTAATAATCCACTACACAATTACTCCTTCCACAGTCACTTACAAAGTGAACTGTGTAAAGCAGGGCTGGTCAATCCATGTTTTGGCACCTGCAGGGCATGCTTTGGTTTGGTCACTGAAAATATGTTCTTGTGATGTGGATGGGCAAGGACCCCTGATTACTGCCCTCTTGCCAGTGCTGTCTCCCAGATCTGTTCACAGACCCCACTGTCATCTTTTGCCCACACTGGTCACAATAGCATTTAGTCATGATATGTATTTAGTGAGATTTCCTAAATTGTAATCTTGCCTTTTGTTTTTAATACAGGTACAAAGGTTGTGCTAGCACAGCTAAGATAACAGCAGTGTTCCTGGCTAATCTTAAACCTGCTTAGACCTGGACTAGAATCCTTCTTTGAGTACCTCAGACGTAACACAATCTCAAAAATACTAATAGTGATGAAAATACTGAATCTGTAGGCACATTATTTTCATGCAGACAAATTTACCATCTGTCTTGACGATTTTACTCACATAAGGTGACATTTTTAGTTATACATGGAATTACAGCCTGGTCAATAAATCTGCCTTCCTAGAAAGGTTACTAGATGTGAGTCAGTGGTTACAAGCAAAGTGAAAACTTTGAGGCACAAGATATATCCATAATTCAGCAGTGCAATAAGTAAACAGAGCTGACAGCATTTGCATCACTTATTTTAAACTGTATTATCTCTTTTGTACATCACAGCACTACACACTACTCCATGTAGTTGTAATGTCCACTTTGTGCTTTAATTTGAGCATGTAAATAGCAGTAAATATCTAATTTATGCCTTAGATCATTTCACTTTACTGAATTTGAATCAAACTGAAGTTTCTCACTTTTCACATCAGATAGAAGAAAATCTTCCTCCAGTAGCAGAGTCTGCATATGTACAATTGCCTCAGGACAGAAAAGTTTTTGTGGGTGTCAAACTGAGGCCTTCACTTCCCTACAACCCTGCATCTCTGAGGTGAAACTAATACAGATGCCATTCAACGTTACCTAAAAGCCCTCTGTAGCTAATATACTACTGCCCTCTACTGCATATATAGATGTATACATATACACAAGCCATTGAAACAAACTTAACATCACTATTTCTTAGTAAAACATTGCATATTAATTTATTGCATTTCCTGGGCTCATACTACATTCTGGTTTTGCCTAAAGGATGCTGATTTGGGAGTTAAATATTCCAGTTAACTCAATTGTTGATCTGAATGACCACAAAGGATATTAGGCTTAAACCAAAGCAAGATATTAACTTAGGTCTTTGGAGGAAACCACAACTCAAGCAAGAACAAGTCAACATCATTTCTCAAAACTGCAATCCCATCATTAATGAAATCATTTAAGAAAATAGCATCAGGTAATCTGCAACTGTAATTTTGTTACTTGAAGGCTGCACAAGCCATGCTAACTCCAGTATTACACCACATGTGCCTCTCCCATGGCTTTGCATCCCTCTACCAGACCTGTTGCCATCCTGCCCTCCTCTTCCCTGTGCTCTCAGCCTCCCCAGCTTCTTGCAAGAATTGGCACATGATTTCAGTGCAGGACCTTTCCCATACTAATAGGAAGCTGGAAGAAGGCCACATTCCCCTTTTTCCTGTGGTCATATAGGGCTATGAACCTCAAGGCAGGCATGAACAAGATCTGTACTGGGACAAGATGTCCAAATAGTGTATCTAGGGCACACAGAGGAGCAGCAGTCACCAACATTCAACCGGTGTTAGAGTCTTTATAATGTAAAGAAACCCTCAGATGCTCACAGTCTAGCATTACTGTTTCTTCAGAGCCACAATGCACTATTTCTAACTGGGAAAATACTGTTTTATACAACTATAAAACTGTATGGTCATCATGCATGGGTTTGTGCATCAATTTGGAAGCCAACAGTGTAAAGACAACTGCAGGCATTTAAAACACTTCATGACTGAGGAACTAATTTCAAAATAAATACCTGAGCAGAATTATAAGGAATCCTGATAAATCTTTTTTTTAAACACAAGACAAGCAAGTAAGATGCAAGCTAAAAGAAATTGAGTAGTCTCAATCCCACACCTCCATAAATTCAAGAACAATTAACAGTGAACTCCAAATGTGCCACAAGACAGGAGGTGCATTTGGGAGATTAAGCAAGAAATAATCACTGTAAGAGACCAAGGATCTTTAGGGAAGCAAAACTGCACCAAGTTTTCATTTCCTCTGAGAACTGAGACAGAACATTAATTCACAACAGGAGACAATCTGTATTAGATCAACTTTATTATATTATCAAATTTGACAATAAAATATTCAAAATCTATTGAACACATTCATACACAAGAACATATAAAATGCCAGGCCTCAGAATATATTCTGTACAAAATACTGGTTAGTGTAGAGCAGCAAAGTCACTGCCAAACATTCCCTGAATTTAAGAGGGCCTTGAACACACTGTGCTCCAAGAACTACCTTAATACCAAACATTCCTTCCTTTGGTCTGCAAATCCTTTGCAATTATTGCTAGTTATTGAAGCTTTCTGTTTTTTATACAGAGTCACACAGTGACTCTGAACCTCTTCAGAAGTACTACAATGACAGCTGAAAGCTTCTTCAGCATTTTCTATACATGTTGTCAAAAATAAGAAACACATTTGGTCCTCGAGACTAGTTTTGGTTTCTGAAAATAGAAGGGAGAATAAAACTAAGTGAAAATTGTGGAGACACATGATTAATGCTTTAGGTATAACAAAGGTACATTAGTGAATTCAGACATTTCAGCTGTGCAGTGTGGCAAAGCACCTGAGTTAATCCTCTTATCAAAGTGCCACACTCTCCTTTATTTTTTTTTTTCAGACCTCCTTCCCCACAAGAATCAAGACAGCTCAATGTCTGTGGCTGCAGCAGGTCTGTAACAGCAATGCACTGTCCCTGCAGAGGATCTGCTGCAGAGAGCAGCCACTCCTCACACGCAGAGTGCAGTGGCTCCATTTCAGCAACTGGAATAATGCATTCACTTTTCAATGAGAATTGCAAGAAATTGCAAATGAAAGGGCTGACAATCACTTGGTAGGATGGGGAAAAAAACCCCAGAATCTCCACACTTTCTGGACATAAAACTACAGCCTGCAGATGCACCATATCCAATCAAAGATCACCAGTGGTGCTGTGCTTGCTCTCACACAATACTCAGGACTCAGGTACATACATTTCTTTACAACAGTACAAACAAGGCTTTATAGTGACATAACAGAACAAACAGATAAAAGCCTTGAAAAACCTTCAGCTTCATTTTACCACATTAACTATCACAAGTTTAAGGAGACCCTCTAGGGCTTGTCTACTAAAAGAAAAGTGCTACATTTAGAAATCCTGCTACAAATACAGCCAACTAATCTCAGAAACACAGAACTAGGTGGCCAAAATTAGAAAAGAATAAAAGAGTTGTGCTTTTTTCTTCTTCTTTTGGGTCACAAAAATTGTATTTAAAAAGTACTAAAGAAAAAAAGAGGAAAAAAACCAAGCATTTTTTGAATCACATTCAAAGGTATTCTAGACCTTCAAACCACAAAATAAACCCTGCAGCTAAATTCTTGCTATGAGACTGAAAATGCTACTGATTAATGGGTAAGGATCCAAATGAATCTTACAAACATTCTCCAGATCAGGTTAAGAACTGTTTATCTACATTGTTTTCTCATTTTTCAGCCCATGATGTCTATGTTGGTACCTTGCAATACAGCCTCCAGCTCCACTCAGTCCAGTGCTCACTAACAGGCATTCTCATTCAGCATGAAATACAGATTGTGATTAGCTGTTATCTGTAATTTATTCAAATAGTCATTTATTCAAAAACTGAGTCAGACCAAGGACGAGCTTTATCATCTTTGAGCAGTCTTGGAACACAAGCCTGAAGCTTATCCAGCTGACACATCCTGCATAAAATTGATCACTTGGCTAAAGGACAATGTTTTGTGGTGAATTTTTGGGGAGTTTGGGTTTTTTTCCCCGCCCTTCTTACTGTTGTAGGGTCTCTTATTTTGTGGGGATTGGTTCTTTAGGATGATTGGTGGTGGGTTTTTTTCCACTTCAACAATTACACATTACAAAGGCTGTCAGCAACTCCGCAGTTACTCTGGGAAAGTCTAGTCAATATTGCTGCTGGACTGTAGGGTCCTGGGTAAGTGAGGACAACATTAATGATCCATTCTAAAAATCAGGAAAATCAACACAAGCACTAGGAAAAAAATGCAGAGAGGGAAATAAAACTACATAAGGAAGTTAAAACCTAGTAAGATATTTAGCTTGTTGATGACCCTAGTTTGAACTGTTTTGAATTAACAAGAGATCTCTGAATTACATCTAAAGCCTTGGTTCCATTCTACAATAGCAAGAGTTCAAGCCCATCAGTTCAACACATCTTATTGATATGTCCAATAGCAGAAAACATTTTAGACACGCTACCAAAATAGTTAAAATTTTAGCCTTTGGACAAATTCAGTTTCTTAAGTAATGAATCCTTACTAGTTTGATGAGTTTCTGAAACTCTTATTAAGATATTTTTCTTGGACAACCTAGCATTTTGAAAGCATTCAAAGCTGTGTTTTGGGAAAACTAAGTGCAGTCTGAGTGACTGGTTTTAAAGCAAGCAAGAGAGATTTTTTTTCTGAAACTATTTTTCCAACAGGACTTCTGAAATCAAGGTGGTAAATATGATGGCCTTTAGGCCAGCATTTCTGTGGAGGTTAGAGCTGAAATTACTATTTTAACATTGAGTAGAACATCACTGTAGAAAATTACAGAATTGCATATTCAGCAATTTATAGAAACATTTAAGGGACCATGTGTCCCAGCTTCTTGAAACAGCAAAAATGAAACTTGTAATCTATGGGAAATTACTTCTAGTCCTAAAGCAAAAAAATCATTTTCAGTGGAATGCAATGTTGATCTAATAACTGCTTAGTCAGGTAACTGGATCAGAGCCATAGTATTTGACTGAGAACAAGGTTTATACTCCATACAACATTATGCTGACTTCCATTTCCCACTCCATTTCAGAAGTTCACTTTTCTTTAAATATTGCCCAACATCCATTACCATTCCACTACAGAAGGTTGTTTTCCACCCAGAAATGCAATTCCATACCTTATAGATTGTTTGCCAGTATTCAATTAGCTTTGATTTATGTGCTACTCCACACTGCTACAGTTATTACAAGCACCAACCACAGTTTAGCTTCATTCCCTCATTGAGAAATAAAGCACAGGCTGAGAATTCCCCAGATCCCAGACTCTATGCAATCAGGGATTCTAGAAGTTGATGAGCAAACAATTTCCTCTTTGTAAAATAACCCAGTAGGGCTCCTAATAAAGAACCTTCAAGTAATTCACACACTTTTCTTTTTCCACCCCCCAAGCTGTTATAAATAAAAGTCTGGGTCACAACAATGGTAGCACAGTTCCAGGCAGACCTCTTCCCTATTTTACCTAGTAGATATACAGATTTACAAACTAATCCACTGGGAACTGTGGGTCAGAATATACAAGACTCTTTAAAAAGCTTACTGTGTTTGCCAAATTGTTAGTACCATTCCCTTGGGCAGCCAAAATTGCCATCCTTCCTAGCCTTCCACTCCAAACCTGCAAAGGAACTCAGGGGTCTATGACTCCATGTGGTATGTGCAAGGGGCTGCACAATCTTCAAATGAAAGTCTGTATGACCATTGGACACCACACCAGAGGCACCAAAATGCATATTTGACAAAATTTGCAGAATGTGAAAATACCATGAAGCATCATTAACACAAATCGGAGACAAACAATCATTTGGAACACCAAGCAACTTGAACACAACCTTTTAAAAAAGCAAAATAAATAATTCAAATATCCAAATATCAAGGGGTTAAAAGGCATTTCCCCATATTTAAGGAAAGGCATCAAAGGTGAGGAAAATAACTATCAACACAAGGTAATCACAAATCAAAGAGCAGCTTTTTCACATAGGAGATAGTAGTATCATTGGACAGCATTTCAATGTGCTCATTTCCCGAAAGCTCAAACATCACCACTTCCTGTTTCTGCATGTCCACCCACTTTCTACATTGCAAGGCACTCTGTAAGTTCACTGTCCCATCCCCATCGCTGTAGAAAATCTTGGGTTCTTTGTCAGGGAAGCTTTCATAATGGAAAGAGTCGGGGGTTTCCACGCCAGTGCCGTACAGGCAGTGGATGCGCACCCCAGGTGGGGTCATGTGGTACACCAGGTGCTCTGTGTCCTGCCTCATCAGCCAGCCATCCTCAAAATTAATGTCCCTGTAGAACCTCCAGTAGTCCCGCAGCGTGTAGTTAGCTGTGGGTGTGCTCACAAACACCTTGTCTGGAGGCCACGTGTAGTTGTAGGGGAGCATCCAATTCGTGGAAACTGCTGATCTCTGCTGGTCTCTGATCTTGAGAGAACTGATAACAGGGATTCTGTTGTTGTCACCTTAGGGAAAAAAGTGGAATTTCATTATCCATAAAGCAAGACATCAATCTTAATCAGCAGCAATTACTAGCACTCATGGTGATAACATGAATAATAAGTTTGTTCCCCTGGCTTACAGTGACTATTTGAAAAGTTTTTCCTGATTTATGATTGTCTCATAAATTAACTTCTGTAAACTGACTTTTAATAACTTCCAAAATTTAAATATGAGTTGATGAATGACTGGAACAAATGGCCTAAACTAACACATAACTAAGTGATAATTTATATGCATCTTTCTGCATATTTCAAAAATTGTTCTTCCATGTTCACAAAATCAAAAGCTGCTTAAGAAATATAGTGATTACTTTAAAAAAAAGAAAACAAAAACAAAAACCTGAAACAAGTTGATATCCCTTGGTTTCATTATCAGAGTGGCTGTCATATTTCAATTCTTTTGTCAGATGAACTTTGAATTTATTTTCTATTATTAGATCCAGGTGGTTACAGCATGTCCAGGTCAACCATCCCACAAAAATTAAAATGCTGCAACTGAAACCACTATTCCTGAAAAATATACTCTGGTGCTATTTCAGTTCCATGGGGTGGCACTATTGCTTCAGCAAGGAGACACAAAGCACAGTAGTGCCATCTTTAGGAGAACTGTACAGAGACATTGCTAGTCTGAAACAGAGAGAAAACTCAAATGCACAGCAAGAATCAAGAAAGTCCTGAAAAAAGGGTCTCATGTGTCAAAGTGTGGTGTAACCACTTCACTGTGCACTCTCACCATTAAGCTACTGAACACTGCTTGGCAGTTTTCATCTGAGAAAGCCCAAGCTCTGAACTGAACAATGAAAGGAATGTGTTCAAGATTTACTTCCAGAAGAATAATCAAACACAGAACCTGACTATCCCAGCCTTCTCTTACAGAACTGTTACAAACTGCTTCTCAAATCCTTTACTTTTCTCATAAGTGAAGAAGTACAGAATGGCCTACACCACATTTAAGACAGCAGACACAACAGTCAACAAAACATTAGGTGTAAGGAAGACACTGCTAACCTATCAACATATTAAAACCAGAAACAAAGCCCTGTGAGCTTTGTGTCTTTGCCCACTGCAGTGGGATCCAGCAAAGCTCATGTACAAGTAGCTGGAAGTATCATAGAAATCTCCACAAAACAATTCTACCTGTGCATTGTTTAGCACTTTGATAACACAGCTGTGGACTTGACGTGAAGCTCCCAGCATCAGATATTATAAACAGGGATGGGAGCAGAAAGAATGCATTCATAGAGTGCCTTGTCTTTCCTGCTGAAATGCAGTATTTTTCTTTAAAGCAACAATTCTTTGGCATACTAACCCTGATAACTTTAGAAACTCTTAAATAGACTAATGCAGTCCAAGGGAATTTAGAGATACCATGGATATTTGAGACAGAAACAGGCTAAAAGTGCACATTCTGATATTATGTTTGCCCATGTAACTTTCTCACGATTCTTAAATTTCTGCTCAAGAACATGGAAGTTTAGTACAACAGATACACAGATAAAACACTACATTGTAGTAGAAATACAGCTATTTATTCTGCATTAGTAGAATTAGCCACTTTGCTGGACATGCATTATAAAGTGTAGACAAGGTATGAAGCACAAAAATTTAATCCAAATTATATAATACTATGGAATTTTATATAATTGTGTCATTTTATGAGGGTGATATCAACATTGTTCACTTCTTGCCATTTCTGTAGCTAGCAAATATGCCAGCCAAAGCATGTGGAAAAAAGGCAATCAATTTTTGTGGTGGCATTTCAACAGCCTTAACAATTTGTAAATTGAATTTTTGTATTGAGTCAAGTTTTCTAATTAGTCATGGAGTAGCACACTACTGTTCAGAATCAAATGCCTTTGCTAAGCAAAGTATTCTTTGCTTTGTACATGCATGGCTGGCTCTTGCTGTGTGTTTTGCATTTTGATGAAGTCAAATTTTTGATGTCAGCTTTGATTAGTAAGACAGTGGATAGCCAAAGTGAACAAGTCAGAAACAAGCTACAAAACCAAGTCAGAAACATCGAGAACTAAATGTCAAAGCACATGATGTAATTATGGTACCACATGATGGGGTAAGTGAACATTTTCCATCAGTCATTTTCAGTTACTTAGTGCAGTACATAATGCTGTTTTATTAATTTTTTTTAGTTTTTAGTCTCTGGCATATCCAGTGTGCTAAACCCAAGACCTCAAAGACTCACTTTCCTAATCTGTAGAGTTATAACTTTCAGCTGACATTTACACTGTGGACACCAGTTCCCCATCATCTCTATAAATTTCCTTTAATGTTAACCTCAAGCAGCTTTGTGATCTTTAATCAAAGGAAACAGCTGAATGCTCTGGAGTCCTTGGTAGCTTTGCAATACAGAACAGAAAGCAATCAGGCTGGTGGCAGAAGGGACAGAAAGAGAAGTCCAACAGCAGACAACACAACAACCTGCTGCAAAGAGGTCAGGAGAGGTTAAGGGAGAAAGCTCCTGGTTACAGGATGTGAGAAATCTCAGTCCACTCTAACAAATATGAAAGATACCAGCTGGGTAGCAAGGCTCCAAACATCAAGTTGTCATCACTTCCAAAAAGGTATTTCTCCCTTCATGGTACCTTAAACTCTCATCCTGCAGTCTTATACTCAACAGTCTCGTTAGCACTGTGCACTACACACAAAACACAGGGCAAAGCCTCCAATTACCCACCTGAAGCCAGCACACGGAGAGTTTTAGCCACTCCTCCCCATGGAGCACCTAATGACACATAATCCTTGATGTACTTGTCTTTCCAGTCCTGGGGCTGGCGGTTGAGGAAGTAGAGGGTGTACATATTCCCCATGCTGTGGGCAATCAGGACAACAGGGCTTCCATACTGCTCATACAGTAACTCTATCATCTTGCCAAGTGCCACAAAATAGTCTTCATTCTCATCTAAAACATGCAGATTACACAGTGATAATTATTAATGGTGAATGCTGAGCTCTGAAAAAAATAAGCTTTTAAATAACTGCATTGAACTGTCTGTGGAATTAAGCATGCAGACTTTAGAAATTCCAATATTAAATAGGAGGGGTGAGGGTTTTGTGTGCATGTACTTCAGTGAAACGGGTTTTTTCTATTGTTTTTTTTCTGTTTTTAAGCAGCAAGATGTTTAAAAAAGAAAAAAAGAAGGCGAGCTCATAACACTGAGCTTGCAATTTTCATCCAGGAGTACCCAGGCCTCAAGAAATAAACAAAATTAAGTTTTTACATACAATTGTAAAGGATGGGAGAACAGATTCAGTACATTTTCTGGCTAGGAGAGTCAAAACTTTGTTAAAGTAAGAGTATATTATTTACTTGGTGCCTTTCTCCAGTCATAAGGTGCTCCTCTTACATCTTCATCACGTTTGTAGCCCCAATCTACTAAACTCTGCACCAACATATAAAAGTAACTTCCTGTAAATATAGATAAGAGAGAAACAGAAGGGTTACAAGGTTAGTGTGAGAAGCAGCTGTCAAACACTACTGCAAAACAAATTCCAGAGGCATAATCTCTGACACCACATGTACACAATTAAACCTGCAGTTTGCCTTTAGCAATCTTAAAAGATGCATGCATGTTAAACGAAATGAGTTATGCTCACTATCCCCCAAAATTGAGAGAATATCACTTAAAACTTCTTCCTAGCTGGCTGACATCTCAAGCATTTTGGCAGCCAAATGTAGCATATAGAAAGTGGATAAATTTTACTCAGCAGAGGAAAGCTGACCCTTGAACTGGAACATAATAATTTCTGAGGGGTTTTCATCAGAGTCATAGCTTTTGTTGATTGCAAATTAACATCAGGTAGGGTATAGCAGTTGGCAACATTATTTCTTGGAAACAAATGCTTATCATGTACCCCAGGGCAGAATTCTGGAAACTAACCCAAAACTATTTTTTATTACCTCTTAAGTAAATGAACCTAAAGCTTTAACAGCAAAAAGGGAAACTGTTACAGACTGTATACTGGAAGATGTTACTTATTACAAGGTTTGACATACAGGATTTAAGTATTACCAGGACTAAATCCAGTGACAGTGTCAGAACAGTCTACTGAAATCAGAGTCATATTCAAGTTTTGAGCATCATACAGTGCCTCAAGTGGAGAATTTAATCCCAGCCCTGTTCTAGCTATAAGAGGACCTAGTGGAGATCATTAAGCACATCACTGCCCTTAAAGAACAGATTCATGTTAATGCAGCATGTGAAGCTCAGTGCATTACTGACTCTTCAACTCTTCCAGTCTTCAGCCACAGGGAGCAACTCACAAAAGTTTACCAAACTCTGTTTTCTGAAACATGACTTCTACAAAAGCACCAAACAAAAAACCCTGCAAACACATTAATGCAGAAATCTTTTGCAGCACAAATGCAATTATATAATTATTCTGACACCAGCAAAATACAAGGAACTACACATTGTGGTACCATGTGTCCCAATCAATTATCCCATTAATTAACAATTAATCCAAAGAACATCTTACTCAGAACTTGTGCTTTTATTTCAGTTTCACTTGTCAAGCTTCTATCACAGAATTTTCTACTCAACCCATCACATTTTCAGAAAGTATCTGTCCTCAATATGCCTACTCAGATTTCATCCACCAAACTTAGATTTAACACAACACTAAATAATATGGAATTTTCTTGTCTCAACATATCAGGTCACACAGCAAACAAAGCAATACAATGAAAACTCTTAAAAAGCAAGTGAGCTCACAGAATTATAATTTGAAATCTCATTTCAGAAGCTTGTTACATAAAGACGAACTAGAAAAACCCTCCAAGTGAAAAAGCACTCCAAACACAGCTTGTACATACCAACACTCCTTTTACTTGGGTCAAGAAATTCCAAGGAAAATGTCTGCCCAAATCCTGGGACTCTGATATCCACTCCATCTGGTGGTTCTGTAACCTTACTTGTTCGATTGTATACTAGCCTGAGAAGGAGGGGAAGAAAAACAATGAAAAAAACCATGAAACATGTTCTATTGCCACATGACAACCCTCAGCTACACCAGGTCTTACCTTCTGAGTGCAGTACAAGAACTTTAAGTGCTGTTACTCACAAGGAGGAAAAAACCCAACCCAAGCAGACATGATCAGAGCACTCTCATGGCTAAGAGGTTATACAATGCAAACAATTACTTTAATGCTTTATTTGCAGAATCTAAGACATTTTGTCTCTGTAAAACTGGGCATATGGATGTATGACTGAACTTCATCTTCAAAATATAAGCTGCTTTATATAGTTCTATACCATTTGCATCAAGCCACAAAATGGAAAAAGCTTATTAAGAGCATAGAAATGTGGCAGTAGAACATAAAATACCTACTAAATCAGACATCAAAAATGTTAGCCTACCTAAAAAGAATTAATTTCTATTTAACTAGAAACACTCATCAGCACAAGGGAATACTTTCAGATTAGTAACACCTGGCACCTCAGGAAACACACAGAGGTATTGACTGTTGTGTAAATACCTTTCAAATCAACTTAGGATGTGAAGAATCTGGAGCATTGAGTCAGGAGTTTATTTCTTTAATCATCCCTACTATTATACTTGAGGGTTGGTTTGTTTTTAGTACCATATCAATATAATTGCCATTTCTCAATGCAAGATTTTGCCCCTAGATGGAGTCTAAGAATCTAAACTGGTGCACAAATTAGGGCAAGACAAAGCAAACTGCTTTACAACAGCTCAGTACATTCATAAAAGAGCAACATGCCAACACAATAGTTTTTAATTGCATTAGTTAATTATTTATTATTTCCATACATATATTATTTTTATAGGAATACTAATAAAGTAGATTGAATTATGAAAAGTGTGAAAGCTTTAAATTAGGAAATTTTTAAAATCAGAATATTTCAGGTGGAACTTCCTGTGCCACAGTTTCTGCCCATTTCCTCTTGCCCTATTGCTTGGCAAAAAAAAAAAAAAAAAAAAAAGGGCAGAAAATCTCTTTTTTGAGATAAGGCCATAGAGGTGTCTAACAAGTGCTCAAGCCTACATTGAGTCACTGGTAGAAGAGAAAGTGGAAGAAACTAAGAGAGTCTCTGCTTCTCATCAGCAATTACAGCTACCTCTGATGCAACAGAGCCACATCTTCAGACCCATCCTGTTAGCCTACCCAGCAGAATTCCAAGTCATTCTTCTCACTGGTCTTGAATCAGAAAAGGAATTTACAGGCAGCCATTCTGCATGTCAGCCTAAGGAAAGGATGTAACTGCAAAGAGCAACATTTCTCATCTTACCTGATATTATCAATCCAGCAGTCAATGATGACAGGAAGAAGCAATTCTAGATTCAGCCAGAGTGTAAAG
Organism: Anthoscopus minutus; assembly: GCA_013399455.1. Taxonomy (NCBI): domain Eukaryota; kingdom Metazoa; phylum Chordata; class Aves; order Passeriformes; family Paridae; genus Anthoscopus; species Anthoscopus minutus. The sequence goes on from VWYI01021640.1 coordinate 18,771, forward strand.
TAACTTTCTGTCTTCTTAGAGCAGAGATAGTGCACCACAGATGGCTTATCTAACTTTGCTTCCAACTGATTACCTAAGTCCCCCGGAACTGAAAAATATAAAAAGAGAGAGATATAAAAAGGAGACAGTTAATTACAGCATATAACACTTTCTATTGTAGTACACACAGCTAAATACTACAACCCTTATATGCATTATCACTGCATCCAGTGACACCACCAGGTTTTGTAATTGGAAAAAAAATACTACATACAAAGAAGGTACTACATGCACATTCTCCACGGTAAATATATATTTTCAAAGCTCATTAGCTGAGAAACCAACATCTAGACCATCATGATTCTGGATGAAGAGCTCCTAACTTCAAAGAACAGACTACACAGAAGCATGTAAGGCCAGCACAGAATGACCAGGTTGGAAGAGACCTTCATGATCAAGTCCAACCCAGCCCCAACACCTCAACTAGACCATGGCACCAAGTGCCACATCCAGTCTTTCTTCAAACAAATTCAGACATGGTGACTCCATCCCTCTCCCTGGACAAACCATTCCAAGACTTTATCACCCTTTCTGTAAAAAACATTTTCCTAATATCCAACCTATATTTCCCCTGGCAAAGCTTGAGACTGTGTCCTCTTGTTCTGCCAGCTGTTGTCTTGAGAAAGAGACTGACCCTGACCTGGGGAGGGAAGAAAAGATTGTCTAGGACATTACCAAACTTATCTGTGTTTTCAAGCACTAACTGAGTCTTTCTGAAAGAACTTTCTTTCAGAGCATCACAACCGCATGTGCAAGTCTTTGTTCACTTTAAACAGTGGCCTGCAAACTATCAATCTGACACTAGGAATGCAAAAAGTAAAAGATCCATTTATATCATTTACCTTCCCTTCTTCACGTAACACCAGACTTTTACAACACAAGACATTGTTGGCTAACTATGTAAAAAGCAGTCTCAGCTCTTTTACATTCAGGTTTTGACAACAATAGTTTAACTTTTTTTCCTTTGGACACCTTACATCAGTGACACTTGGAGGAAAGGGCTTGGGTATCTGCACCTTCTTAAGGCATATACTAAATGCCAGTAATCCCTTGGCTAAGATTTATTCTTCATTATTTTTTCAACCCTAGATGGAAACAGGAATATTTTCCCAAATCAGAATTAGCCTTAACCAACCAGTAACAATTTTCAGCATCAAGTTTTCAGAGAAATTTTTTACATTCTGTTACATTCGGTCATTTTTCCTTTGAGAATCAGAGAGGCAAAAACGTTTCAGTATCTGAAAACTTTTTCTGTATTAGAAAAATTCAGAAGTTAGGCACGTCTTAAGGGTTTCCCTCCTCTCCTTTCAGGTCCATAAAGCCCCCTTTTTAGCATGTGCTTGTCAATGTTCAATTTTGAAGTTTTTTAATGCAGGTCTACCCATACATTTGTTCCCACCTATACCCTGTTAAACTATATAATCAAAACAGTTCAAGTTGTATAATACACTGACACTTGGCAATGGGTTGAGGAAAGAGATAACATTTTTTAGCAGAATGCCTAATTTAACTGGAAAACCAGGTGTGCTTTTAGAAAAAACATTGCAGAACTAAAAAAGGCCAAAACTTCAGATAACCACACCCTTACAACCTCCAATCACTGCAGGTTATGCTCCACCACAATATGTACCTCAAGATTTCTTTATTAACTACTTCTACTTTCTCATTAGGTTCTTAGGGGCTTTATTTTTGTCACCTTAAGTGAAACGTTAAAAGGCCCAGTAGCTGATCATGGTTTATTTTAGGTCATATTTCAAGTACTCAGATATACTGGAAAGCATAGTAAGGGAGATTACAGCATTGCATCATACCCTAGAAAGAGTTTACTGAAGTTCAGTCTTGTAACCTCACAAAATCCTACTTAGTAATTGCTTAGAAAACTAAGGCAACAACTTGTTCCAGTCTCGTGCCTCTGTCGTATCAGTGCTTTTAATTGGAAAAGGAACAGAGTGTAATTCTGTTTATATCAATCTTTCATGACTGGCCAGTTTTGGCAGCAGACCTGCCAAGGACAGAACAGGTTGATTTTCTCTTCAGTTTCAATACAAAACAAAGAGTGACATTTTGTTCTAGCCTGGAATCTCACTTCCTTGGGTAAAAATAAAGTTCTTCCAGCAAAGATACCCTTCAAAGTCTTACACAAACAACTGGGGTATTAGATTTTGGAGAACTTGCTGAGGCTTCCAAACTGCACTCAGTCAATCACAATCCTGCTCAGAGTAGGGAAAACTCACAGCTGAAGAAGTTTCAGATTATAATCAAGATACATTTATCAACAAAAGCACCAAAAGCAGGAAACTGTACAAAGTCTCACTTGGACTTAATGGAATGATCTTAGATTAACTGCAACTTTCATTTAGTTAAGATATTTTATCTTCAAGCTTCTGGAGGACAGAGGCTGTGCTCCTGTGTCCAATTCAAGACACAAGATGAGAAACATAACATACTGATTTTTTCTCAAGAGATGATAAGGAATAAGATTAAAAATGGCAATTTTTTCAATTCTAAAGATAAGGAACAAGTTCTACATGTGCAAAGATAAATACTGAAGTTAAAAAATTAAATTCTCATGCACAAGTATGATGCCTGTTTGTTTGTAATGCAGGGATTACCAAAAATGGTTTTGTCACGTTTACATTTCCATACTAACAGTGAAACTGCTAATCATTATCATTCACACCTTGGGGCTTTTTTTATTTTCTAAAGTATACTCTGCAAACTGAAGATGGTTCATGGTGAACCTATAAGAAACAAAATACAAATTTTGGATTTTGAGATTATGGAAAAAAACTATGCAAGATCTTCAGTCCTCAACCCATCTAGCTTAACAGTGTTAATGATTTACATTTTGGCTGGAGAACTACTTAGTGGTTTTTTATAAGTAACAGGTTAAATATCACACTGAAGATTAATTCTGTTGGTTAATGACGCAGCTTTCCAAATTTGCTGTGGTGGAATTTAAAAGCAACAGAAAAACATCCTTCCCTTTGCTCTCATGCCACACAGAGGATGTACCTGTGGGCAGAGTAATCTGCATGCAATTTTTCTCCTCATCCTCTCAACTACCAATATCTGTAGTTTCTAAGACTTTTTGTTGGAAATATTAGAGAGAGTTCTTACTTTTTAAAGCCTGCAGACTGACCCCAAAAATAACTTGTTTGTGAAGTTCTGCAAAGTACATCAGCACTAGTTAAGACCGGATATCCAAGACAAGATCTTCAGCAGAACTCTGCTTCCCTAAATTTCAGCTGTGTAATTCCTCTATTGATTTCAAAACTGCAACATTTGGAAAAATTAGATTTCTTATTCAGCAGAAGAAAGAATTTCCATAAGATTTTGTGTTCTATCAGTTCTAGCACATCCTCCTTTTTCACAAAGATGCTAATCCCAACAAAACTCACTCTAATATATCAATAAGTGAAATTCACTTCCAGTATTTATAGTATCCTTAGCTAATATTTTGGTCTCATGTGCCCTGACAAAACTAGTAGATCTCCCTCCAGAATTCGTTTTTTATGATTAAACTGTATGGAAAAGCACATTTAGAAATATCACTAGAGTTTCGGAGAGGTAACAGACTGTGAATTGCAGCAATTAGCCTTAGGATACATTCCTACTCCTGCCTATCACTATCCTTAAGTCTTAATGATAGATTCACACTTCCCATCAAGAGACAATAAGCAAATTGCACCCTAAAAGAGACTTGCCTGAAGGCTCTTCAGATAACAGAGAAAAAGATAATTCAACAAATGTCCAAATATGAGTATTCTAAGAGAAAAAAAGGTATCTATTTAATAACAGAGTGAGGAGTCAGCATATGTTCCATGTGGGGAAAAAGAAAATAAAGAGGGCCAGCAGTTGGTACATTTTTACTACTTTTATCTGAAACTCAATTGCCTTTGCGTATTTATCAACTACTGTAACTTTTTAACCGGTATTATTTCCTCAAATAACTGTCGTCTTCTTGATTCTATAAATTAGTCTTCCTTCAAACTGAACCAGCTTTCCAGGAAAATTAATTTTAAACTCTGACTACAGGTCTCTGAGAAGAATGACTTGAAAGAGCTCATAGACTCCATGGACTGCCACAGAAAAGGCCTTGTTTAAAATTAGGAACAAGAAAGCAAACAACATCTCACATGATACTTCCAGATACCTTGGATCACATGAGGCATAAACATTTAAATCACTCCTGACATCTAGCCAGCTGACCATACAAACACACAGCTCAATTAGCAGTCAGCAGGAATTCACAGGCAAAGCTCTTTTGCATGTGAATCAATTATTAACAAACTTCATTTAGGTGTCTTTCTAGAAAACTTTAGCCAAGTACCTAACAAATTGTTTGCTGAAGGTATCAGAACATTGATATAGTTATTGTGTTGAGTCAGCTCTAAAAGGTAAAGAGTTCAGTGCATCTAACACGGATCTTATAAGGATGGGTTATCAGCTCCAAAAATGTCTAAGACACGAGAGAGTATGCAGTGATTATCCAGGGACTATATGAGAGAACGAAGGAGGAAGAACAGCCACAAAAACTACTCAACATGAGCATTAAACACAAGCCTGCTGAACAACACCAAACTGATAACAAGTGTAAAAAAATTATAGCTCATCTAAATATAAAGTAGATATGCAGAAGTAATTGCACAGAATATATGTAATGAACATTTTTAGTAGATATTTTAGTAGAACATAAGCATTCAGTGGGTTATTTTGGTTCTTAAAGCAGATTTTTCTGTATGATTGTATCATCCTGGCTAAATAGAAAACATTTTTTAAAAGGCATAAAGCAAGTGAGCACCATAATCAGTCTCCATTTCCCACTTGGGAAAGGAATCTGAGACCATCACCTTAGGTTTTAATGAGCATTGTGCCTTAGATCAGGCCTTCAAGCAGGCTTTGCAAGTAAGGTTTTGACTTTCACCTGTTTCTTCTTCTTCTCTGATATCACTATTATATGAATACACTTAAATACATTTTTATTTAAATTTCAGAAAACTGAGCACTTGCACTGCAGTATTTTGCTGTCAGTTACTACCCATGGCAATTTGGTCCCTGGTGTTGCTCTCTTGGTATGAACAAACATGAGCTGCAGGCATAGGAGCTCCTGCTACTAAGGCACCTCAAGGATGCACAGACCAGGTTAAAAATCAACCTAACCCAAGTGGTGCAGTGCCACTCTCCATGTTCTTTGTGCCAGCTCCTCCATAAAAGTAATTCAACTACAAAATTAATCACTTCTTCCTCACCAGGTTATTTCCTCATGCTTTAGCAAGACAAAGGACTCCACAGAGTGGCCAACAAACAGGTACAAGGAAAGCTGGGTGAGCACTAATGAGCTGCTAGACTGGCAGAGCTCTTCCACAGAGCCACCTTTCACCTGAGCCAGCTGAGGGCTCTCCAAACCTGAGAGTTGTTGCCATCACAACTAGGGCCAGGAGTGCCAAGGTTGTATTCATGCAGCTCAGCTGTTTCCAGATGTGAGATTCCTCGAGGCAGCAGTTTTGTCAGAAATTGGGCAGCACAACAAAAGTCACCCATATGTGAGTAACACTCCATATTTTGCAAGATTCTGCTCCAGCTCCCCCTCTGTTACTTGGGTAAGCACAGATTGCAACTGCAAAGTGGGGTCATTACACAAAAAGTCTAAGAGCAAGCTACACTGGGTCTTGTGACCATCCCTGATCCAAAACATTTCTGAAGTGATCACTATGTTGACAACATTCCTTTAAATATCATTTCTTCTTTCTTATTCCTTAAGATCCTTAATTCCCCTTTGTACTAAGGTGTATTAACCTCCAAACAGATCAAGAGTGAATGTTTTGCTCATGAGAACCTGCTTACCATAAGATTAAAATTTATTTTAAAACTGAATTTATATGAGAAAGTAGGAGTCTAGATGCCAGTCTGATAAATCAGAATGGTCAACTCTGTATTCCCACCTGCTCTGAATTCATCTCAAGCTTGTATAGGCTTGTATAATGCAGCCTTACAACTTCTGAATCTTTTTCATTTGTGTATCCAGGTGATGTGGGTTTTTCTCCCTTCCCCCAAACACCTTTGTTAAGACAGCATTTAGAACGATTCTCTAATTGATTCTCCTAAGCCATTCCATAATCCTTATCACAGTAATTCCCAAAAAGCTTATTTCAACATATCACATATTCAAGGATAAAGACTGGGCAGCAAAAAAATCCAGCAAATTTTAAAATGCAGAGACTGACCAGGACACTAAGAGATGCAAGTTCTGCAGCATTTGATGAAAAGCCACTGTATAAGCAAGAAAGTCTGCTCTTAAGCACTCTGGATGAACATGTGCTCAGCCACACAGTATTTACCAGAATGTCTCAATGAAATGTAGGTCAGCCACAGTTCTTAAAATCATCCTTAGGGAACATATACACTTACAGTATATCCATCAGTAGTAAATCCACACTTCTACAATCAGTAACCATTTCTCCAAATTGCTTTTAAATCTTTGATTCCTTCCTAGACAGAATTCAATATTGGATCAGCAACTAAAACATCTCCCTCATCAAGAAGCTTGCACTGGAGCAAGTGCCAAGGCCTACTGCCATATCCCAGCAATACAGAGTGGGAAGATGGCATACAAGATTGAATTCTGTCTGAGGAGGCTAGAAACTAATTTTTCCTGTTTCAACTCCTGCCTCTTAGGACATCCTTCTGCAGTTTCTACTTCCAAATCCACAGCCTGCCAGTCAGCTCTGCAGCCTTTTAAGAAGTGTGGATTTGTACACACTGTTCCTTGAGATAACAAGAACATTTTTTAAAATGCTGTGTTAGAGTTTGCCCTTCTAAGTCAGAACTTTGTAACAGTATTAACAAAGTCAGCATCAGAGCCTAAATTTTTATCAGGAAATGGAGCTTGAACTGAACAACATGCCACCGATAATCCTTTTCCCCCTGTTTTTCCCATCTTCTTAGCTTTTCTTCCTCCACAACCATCAGGTTAATCAATAATAAGAACATGTAGCATGCTGAATATATTCACAGGATTGGCTACTGACATTACTGTCACCAAATGCACTTGCGTGCATTTCAGTGTTGGGATGCTCAAGAATCACAGTTTCAGTAGACAAGTTATTGAAACATTTAAAATTTATTAATGTCTTCTTATCAATGGATACAAAAAGTAACTAACAAATATTACTTATTAACTATTATACGAATATTATCTGCATATTCATTACAAACTATTCTGTGTTAACAGGTGAAACCACAGGCCAGTAACAAATACTCATTTTGCACGTTTTATGATGATCTAAGCCTTTTTTTTCTATTTTTTTTTTCTTAGATTTTGCAATTCAACTGCTGGAACATCCAATTACTCCTCTTTCCACATCTGATTGCAACCTCTTTCAAAAAAGGCTCGCAGAGAGGAAACACTTAAGCAGGGATGCTCTGGTGTTACTTAATGAGCTCGAAGTGTATTAAAGCGAGCCTTGTCTGTCCCCAGCCCGCTGCCAGGCCAAGGCTGCCCAGCCGGGACCTTCCGCTGCCGGGCCGGGCCGGGGCAGCTGCGGAGCCGCCGCTGCCTGCGGGCTCTGCGCCCCCGGTGCCCGCGGAGCCCCGG